>CAKAEH010001744.1:0-32912 GCA_916381525.1 Cercopithifilaria johnstoni | reverse complement strand
AATGATTATATTATGACTATACTAATGATTATATTATAAAATATATTTTAAATATGATTATATTATAATAAAATATATGATTATATTATAATTTTAATATATGATTATATTATAATAAAATATATTTTATAATATAATCATTAGCGATCATAAAACAGCTTATCTTCATATATTGAATATATATTTATATATTGAATATTCCACTACTCATACCTATTCTTTTAGCTCCTACAATTTTCAACTCATTAACCAAAATTTCAGATAACCTACAATATTAAAAATGTAATATTCCAGATACTTATTCGACTAATGTGTTTCATTCTCTCGTTGTTCAGCTTATTTCCAGTCTATGTATGTATGTGTGTGTGTGTGTGTGTGTGTGTGTGTGTGTGATTAAACTTCAAAATGCAAAAGCCTTCTTTCTTTCCTTCATAGGTGACAGACGATAAAAACGTTTTAAATTCGTTTGTAGAATAAAAATTTGCTATTATTTAAATTTTTAAATTTTTACAACAACTGTAACTTATATCAAAATATACTATAATAGTTTTTATTCCACAAAAGAATTTGATTAATTTTAATAATTTAATTGCAAATTTAAGTAATTCACTCAATAATTTCTACGAGTTTTGAAATGTTGAAATTTAAGAATGAATTTAAAAAGCTAAATGAACAGTAAATCTCTTCTTCTTCTGTTAATTTGTAGTAATTAAATAGATATAAATGCTAATAAGAGAGGTCTAAAAGAATTAATTAACGCGATATTCAAATATTACAATGTCGGCAAAGATGAAGGGGAAGAAAAAGAAACTTTGGTAATACAAAATATTGCGACAGCTTCTGATTTTATCATTGTGAAAGGTTAATGAATGCATTGGTTTTGCAGTTTTCTTCATTCGTTGAGCTTTAATTTCATCAACCGGAAATATTCCAGAAAAGCAAAAATTGAATGGATTTTTAAGATCGGAAAACTTTTTGCATAACAACGTAAAATGAATGCAATCTTTACATCAAAAGCATAGACCATTTCTTTTAGCCATTTGGCCTAATTAAACTATTTGAAATTCCGATTTGTAATAAGAAGAGTAAAGCAAGAAACCCTCGAAACCTCGGGAACAATTGATATCTTAGGGTAGTGCTTCGATAGTTTTTGCGGTCCGTGAATTATCAACTTTCTATGGGTGTGAAGTGATGGATGTTTGTGGCTAGAAGAAGCAGAAGCTGAAGTGATTGCTTAGATTGACGATTTGCCTAGGCGGTTTCTTTTAATTCCGGTTGCCTCGATGGTTGTGGTTTTCATTTTGGTTGTCATTTTTCTAGGTTGAACTTTTTTTTGAAATTTTTTTCTTCGAAAATCAACTCCGTTACATTGCATCGGTGGCTCTGTGATATTGACAAAATCAGCATTTGCTCATTATGTATCGTGTTTAACGCGTAAGTTAACCTTAAGGATATGTGTGAATAAGTCATATATGTAATTGATCGTTAAAAAATCACCATTAATTATCGATCAGAGTAGTGAAATGTATCAGAATATTTCAAATAGAACACTACTGTAAATAGCGAAAGCTCAATATCATTGAGAAATTTATTGAATCATTTACTTCAAGCACTTTTTCTTTATTTTGAATATTTAAAAAAGAATGAGATTTGTTTTTACAGGTATAAAATAATGTGTGATTGCAGATGGAATGGGTTTTGTGCTTCTTTGCACTGCTCATTTCATGAAATTGCATTATTTTGAAATTGATTACGAAAGACACTATCATTGTCAACATATGAAACAGTGTCAGGTTTGTTGTTTTTACTATATGTTTTTTAAATTTTAAGAATAGTTTAGAATTTAATGTTTCTTCTCTATGGTGATGAAATTACGATGATAAATGATTTTTGCGAAGAAAAATCCTATCGTCATAATAAATGAGGACGGAAATAAATTGATGTTCTCTTTCTGTACTCTTTCCTTTATAATCATATTCCGTTAGAAGTACAAATTATATAGATCATGCTGTCGGCATAACCAGTGAAATACAGCCAGAGTTTCATATTTAGGTTATCATCCATCAAATCATTCCATTTCAATCACGCCAAAACTTTTGGTTTATGATGTGAGGGTTTAAAGCTTAAGAATATGTGGTGACTGAAATGAGAGTGAGAAAGTGTTGTGCAAACACTTTGTGTTAAATATATTGTAAAACAGCAGGAAAATGCCCGAAGAGGGCCTTTGAATGGATCAGGCCTAGTATGTGAAACAAATGAACCACCACGGGCTAAAGTTGGGACGCGCAAATGGCGATATCATCAAGGACGGAATCAATTTTGGTGCGATGGTCGCATCATTATGGCACGACAAAGTTCCATCTTTCTCTTCACTTTGATGGTTATCACTGGAACGATGGGTCTATTTTTCGTCTTTGAGTTAGTTTTCCAGTTTAAGTTTTTGCTATAACTGAGACAAGAAGAAAAAGAGAGACAGTTGGAAGAATATAAAAGTTCAAAAGCCTTGAAGGTGAGGATGGAAGAGTGTATTGCACTGTTTTTTGGTTTTTCAAACATTTTTTCCAATGCCAGGGCAATGCAGCATCTTCCTGTGAACTTGTATGTGTTGGAAAAGAATAAATGCTTTGAAGTGGTTATTAATAAGATGTTTTATATCATAAAATGAAAACATAGATTTTTTGCTTTCGTCATACTTTAGTAATTGTAAGTTATGCGGTTTCATTGCTAGTCGCGTTATTGATGTGATAAAGATGACAATACAATAATTTAGGTTTAATGTAACTAGAAAGATTTCGGCAGTGTGCTATAATTTACTGCTTGTTGTTCATCTCCGATTTTAATACGATGATATTTTAGTGCACCGTATTTGTTTTGGAACGTCTCACCTGCTCTTCCAATAGTTGCGGGAATATTAATGTGTCTTGTGCTAGTTAATTTATTTAAGACATCATTTTCTGACCCAGGAATATTACCGAAGGCGACAAGTTTGGAAGCTATCGAAATTGATCGACAAAATTTTGCAGGTGATTCTCACTAAAATTTGTAAATGTAGTAGCCTTCTTTTGATTAGTAATAATTAAATGCGGGCTTTTGATATGTAATGATCTTCGAACTTTGTTTACTCCATTCTCTTATCAGCTTGAGATAGTAGGAATCACTGTAGTTATAATTGGCCACTATGTTAAAAAATTTGTCTTGCAAATTTACCTCTTGGAACATATCTTTCTTGAACTCGTATTCTTTTTGAATCCCTTAGCATAGCGTGAAATTTTGGATGGTACTAATTGTTGAGGATGGTTCAGTTGATTTTCCTGTTCAATTGCCAAATTTGCATTATGCGAAATGTATGAATTTTGTTAGGTTTCTTCTAATTGGAACTTTGTTTTTAACAACAAGGAAGTTTTAGTGAATTACCAATGATACGCGATCATAAGTATTTTTTAGTTCGCTTTAAAAGCTTCCTTCAGAAAGTAATATGTCGGAGGCAGTGCGAACACCACCACGAACGAAAGCAATACACATTAACGGGCAACTTATCAAATTGAAATACTGTTTTACTTGTCGGCTGTTTCGTCCACCGCGTTCCTCTCACTGTTCCGTATGCGACAACTGCATCTTAAACTTCGACCATCATTGCTAGTTTATCACTGAGTTTTTTTTTTTTGCCAACAAGTCACTTTCGTTCTATTTCTGTTTCAAAAACTAAGAATTCATTTTACAGGTCCATGGGTTAACAATTGCGTTGGGAAACGAAATTATCGACACTTTTATTTTTTTATTGTATCACTCACCATGCTGACACTATTTGTATTTGCATGTGTATGTCTACATCTTGTTATTTGTAAGTCTTTGACCTGCATATTTTTATCTTGTGGTTTGAAAGTTTTTGAAAGCTCTGAGAAGATAAATTACTCACTGATCATGCAATTACTAGAATAGAAACTGTAGTTTGACGGAATTTTTTTTACTTAGCTGTTGGTTCGAACTTTTCCCTAATTCTAGTTCTTTTCCCTAAGAATATAGTTGATGTTTTTCCAAATATGCTTTGCTTCCCTCATTTGTGCTATGCCTATCGTTTTTAGTCATGGTGTAACCACATTTCGTGATGAAAGATAGTTTTGTAGTTCAATAATGCCAAGTTACGTTCAGTCGTGCACCTTTTTTATGTGGAGTGAGGAAGAATCATCAAGGGGATTAGGCTTTTCTTTATCTTAAATGCATGCAACTGGGTCGAGCTTCTTTTCTGTAACAATATGATTTTATTTTTTAGATTAGAATATTTCTGAAAATAGTACTGTTATGTTTTAATACCCATGGTATTCAGTCATGTTTTGTGGGATAAATTTTTTGTGGGGCACATATTTTAAGTTCAGTTGTTTTATATGTCATAGTAAATATTGTAATTAAAGCTACTTACTGATTTTTTAAGTTTTTTGCAAGGCGTGACGAAAAAAGTAAATGGAAGTTAATAGAACTTCTGTTTACTTTTATTTATTTTTTTAAGTTAGTAGTTTGTGAAAGTGTATGTTTTATTTGTTGCAGTGTCACAAAGGGAGAATGCATTTCTGGGTGCAGTAAGACAGTGTCCTATGTCGCTTATAATTGCTTTAATATGTTTTTTCTCCATTTGGTCAATATTTGGTCTTTCTGGTTTTCATACATATTTGCTGTCAACAAATCAGACAACAAATGAAGACATCAAAGGAACATTTAATTCGAAACGATTACCACATATACAAAACCCATATACTACTGGTTCTATATTTTCCAATTGTTTTCGAACACTGTGTGCTCCGGAACCTCCAAGGTTTGTAATTGTCTTTGCTTGATTTTGTTGTTACAATTAAACTTTTTGTAAAAGTCAAATCTCTTCATAGTATGACCCATTCGCGTTGTTCAAACTAAAGATATATAAGATGTTAGAAGGGAAATAAGGATTTTGATGTATCTATTCCATCGGGAAGGACTAGGTTAATTTTAAATGCATGGAAAATTTTTCAAAGTTGATTGCTATACGATGAAACTAAAAGCGAAAGAAAAGAAAGCGACTGTATTACGAGTTAAAAAAATCTTAGCGAATGTCTACCTACATTTTTTTGTTACAATGTTGTGATTAAAACTGATTTACAAAAGTATTCCTCCAACAAAGGATGCTGCTTTTTTCAGTTTAATTGACCGAAGAGGAATTGTTGAGCCTGAACCGATTGTGATAGTGAAGAACTATGGTTCAACTGGTGGTTCAGAGCGACAATCATACAAAATTGTTTTAGGCTGATTAATTTTTCTTTTATTTTTTGAGGATTTGGCTGAAGAAATATTTTATGCTAACAACTGGCAAGTTACCTGTATCTTTTTTCATTTAATCTTTGTGATTGGAGAAAAAATTTCAGTCCTTCTGGAAAATGTTAATATGCTTTCTTGTTTTTGGTAAATTTAGTGGTTTGAGAATTCATGTGGGAAATTATTATTAAACAAAAAGAAAAATAAATTAGAATGCCTTCCAAGAAAAGAAACTTAATGCCATACTCACTCGAGAATGCAATTTTTTGATCCTGATTTTGAAACTCAACACTCTTTTGTCAAGACTTTATCTTATTACTTTACGCACGATGAGTTTCCGTCTTTGTCCTCCTTCTCATTAAGAGTTGTAATTTATGCAGTGCTGATTTTGCTATTATGAAATAAGGGACGTTCGTTTCAGTAATGATTCGGTCCACAATTAAAGTCTATTCTGCGCTTGTGCATATCTGTGTTTTGCCATAATCGTTTTTATTTATGTTTGTTGATTCATCATGAAGCAAAACTCACGAAACTTTGAACGGTTCCAGAATTTCGAATAGAATTCTTATATTCGCTAAGCAAAAAAGGGAGTTGTTACATTCTGCCAACTGATATTTCGTGTGTTTTGTTATGCCTTTCACTTCATCACTGGTTTCTTTCAACTTCTTATTGTTGTATGAATTACTATGAATACCGCTAATGAACTGCTTTAATTTTCTTCTCATGTTGGCTCATGACAAGTATTTCTGGACAGACTTGCAATGCCATTTTATGCAAAATTAATTTTTCCTTTTTTTCAAATAATTTTTTTCTTTATGTATTCTTTTTTACAAGCCTAAAATTGCGATTGTATGACAGATTGGTAGTGTTGAAAATTTGTCAGGAAATATATCCTACAGATCTGAAATTAATCAAGAAAATATTCCAAGTTTCGAAATTACCACCAAACACTGTTTACAGAGTGAAAAATGAGAAACAAAACGAATCATACGACGAGTTGTTCATATCCCTTGGGTCAAAATAATTGTTAAAAACTCTTTGACATAATTGGCACCCTTTTTCATACCCATTCGCAAGATCTACCGGAAAAAAAAACCCTTTAAGGACATCACATTACCGCCCCGTGTGAGTCACATGCCGAGGGAATTCGACGGCCATGCCTTCCGGTATTCGCTATTTGTCCCTAAACCCCAATGTTTTGTTCTCTAACTACCAATGCTTGTAAGAGGAATGTGTAGGATAAAGGTTGAGGTATGATTTTAATTTGGTGTGATAAAATGTTTTTTGTCTTATCTTACAGTTGCCTTGGAGAAGTGAGGTTTCGGGGGAGGAAATAATTTTCCTCATGCTCCGGACAGAATTTTTAGCGGAAGAAATTATGAAATTTCTACATGATAAGAATTGTTAATTTTACATTGAAAACTGCCTGCTATTTTTAATAAATTGAATTTCGCAGAATATAATTCAATTACAATTACAATGCAATGCAGCTACGTTGAATTCTGGAATTTCGGTTCGGTATATTGAATTTCAGTATATGGTTTGGTTCAATTAAATTTTTGAAAAAGTTTATCGGTGTTTGTTGTGCTATTTAATAAACAGATTGATAAATTTAAAATGTTTTTTAGGAACATAATGAAACAAATAACGCGACCATGTCGGATATTGTGGAATTTACACCGGCAGAGGAATATGTTTATGTATTCACCGGAAACTATTGTTCCTACTCTAACATTACCAACTACTTATACACCACTAGAGGTTTTCCTTCTAATACTTATAAATTCATATTCTAATTTCTTTTTAGACATTCATCGAATTCGATGTAGTTTATCATTTTTTGTGTAGTAGTATATTTAAGGGAGTAAGTTTCTTGAATGTTTTACTTTAAATATGAAGTTTCGAAATTGACTTCAAATACATTTTATCTATTTAATAAGCATATAGTTTACCTATTTAATAAGCATATAATTTTCTCAAGCGAAAATTAGATCAGAAATTTATCTAAGTGATTTCTTTAATATCCTATTACACTTCTATATTTTTTTTTACTTCATTTTGTTATTAAAGACAAAGATATTTGATAGAAAAGGATAGATGGTTTTTAAATGAATTATTACCTTTATTATATTTTATTGATTTCCCTTTATTTAGCAATCATTTAAATCAGTACGATATTTCTCACAACAGGGACAGCATCATTCGAGGCCTAGAAATTTCTTGAAAAATTTAGTGGAAAACATACGAGAAGAATTTGAAAAAAATAAAGAATTGCAGGTAATTTTTTACTTTTTAAGTAAGTGATAAAAATCGATAGAAAAAGATAGGAAAAGCAAATTAAAAGTCAAAGTGGTGAGACGATATCACTTTTAATAACTTTCCATAAAAGTAATGCATAGTCATATTCGTCATCATAGTATCGGCAACAATATGGTTTGGAATGATATAATTAGAAATATCAATTTTATGATTTTTACAGCAGAACCGAGAGATCTTTTTTCACATCATATAGTGGCAAGTAAGGTATATTTTCCCTACTAATTAACTGGTAATTTGTGGTGGACTTGTTGATATTATCAAACATCCTGATTAAATTGGCCATTTTTTTAGGTTGTTAATACTTTATCTTCTTTCTTCATGTTTCTCATGATTGACATTACTTTTTTCTAGGAAAATAAACGACAATTGGATGAAAGATTGAGAAGTTTAAATGACAGCGAAGCTCTAAAAGAAGCTAGGAGGAAATTTGTGAGCTTCATTTTCTTTTTAAAATACTTTTGAAAATTATTATTTTACATAATACGTCGTCATTCGTCACAAATTTATAATCATTTTTGTTTGTCATTCTAATGATGGACCATTGAAAATTATAGGAATTAATCGAGAAAGAGACTTTGAAGAGTTCGCAAGTTATTCAGAACAAGATCAGCGAAGTCCGCCATCATATATCAAAGGTAAGTGTCCTTAATCTTTTCTGTTTTTCCCATCTTACTGGTAATGGATCTTTTGACTCATACAAAGCAAACAAATAGATGTAACCCAAAACTTTTGAACGCTTGAATGGCATTCTTTCTCTTGTACAATCGAAATAAAATAATTTGTCAGGAAAAACGTATTTTAAAATTTTAATTGCTGTTATATACAGATGGTAGTGGAAGTGCAGAAAACAGAAGCAGGAAAAAAGCTTTCTTTCGCTGCAGAAGAACTATTGAAGCAGGCGAAAACTGCTGCAGAAATGATCGAAAAAGCAGCAGAACAAGTTGGGGATAACCAATTGTATCAGACTGTTAGCTCAGTAAGTGGATGAAATATCAATGCTTTACATATATCTTTTAATTTATAAAATTTAACATGGACATTTTTTTGTCTTCGTAAGTGAGGACGCAACGAGGCAATATCTTAGCAGTTTCAAAGAAGTGCAGCAGATTCTGAGTTGTTAACTAATGAGGACCAAGCCGTCTGAATTTCTGAAAAAGTTTTCAGCATTTGAGTTTGATGTGATTGATGACTAGGTCGTGAGCTTTCTTTGGGAGGCTAAAACTAAAATTCTATGATATGTCATACAGAAAAGACATATTTTGTTAAGCCGGTTAACGATGGCCACTAGTGTGCTCCAAATTAATTCGATTTTGAACTTTGCAGTCAGTGAAAATGATCAAAGACGAGGTTGATAATATTGTCGATGTACGAATGTATACTCGACCAGGTTATGTTTCTTCTTGTTTAACAATGATTATGCTTTCTGTTTGGCAATAATTATGCTTTCTGTTATTTTAACATAATTTTTTTGTCTTTATGAAAAATCTGAAAAATTCATCGGGTAGTGACATTTCGACTTTTAAAAAACGTTTCAGATCAATTAAGAATGCGCTCAGCATCTTTTTCTACTTGCACTGATCGAGTTGTGGAAGCTAATTCGTAAGTGTACTTTTAATTAGTTACTTTATTATCGGTGTCAATTATCATCTTTCATGGGGCTTTATTTGGTTTAAAGCATCGTTTCATGCATTGTATACGTGAATTTGTGTTTATAATAGTCTTGAAAGTACTGGAATTTTTTGATGATGCCTTCTATAAATGAAGTGTCAAAAAAATACTTGGTTTATGGAAGGAATAGCGAAGTGTAGAGTTTACATGAAAGAAAATGATATTATGAAATTGTTCTAATGACGCCGAATGACGCAAAATTTTTTTGTTTTTATTTTTTTTCACTAACGTATAATTAAATTTCTATAGAAATGCAACTGGTGTAGAGCTGCATAAAGAATCCAAATGGTATGCTGGCTGGAAAACTTTTTCCGAAAATAATACTTATTATAATAGTATGTTTAATATTAACTTTTATATTTATTTATTATTTAATATTAATATTTATTATTATTTAATATTATTTTTTTTATTTAATATTAAATTTTAAGCTGCTAGTATTTAAATTTGCAGCAAAGTTTTTCAATCTGTTTGTAAGGAAGTTCAGTGAAATTTTTACACTTTTTTTACTAAAACTGGATTGAGTAATATCACTGTAACTCATTCTTTCTGATGAATGTTGCAATTTTTAATNAGTATTTAAATTTGCAGCAAAGTTTTTCAATCTGTTTGTAAGGAAGTTCAGTGAAATTTTTACACTTTTTTTACTAAAACTGGATTGAGTAATATCACTGTAACTCATTCTTTCTGATGAATGTTGCAATTTTTAATGGTTTGTGGACATAAGTATTTCGTTTCAGAAATACTGGACTGGAAAATGCGTCTGGATGAAAGCGATAATTTGGCACTGAGAATGGTGCGCGGCTTCACAGACAAAGTTTCCTCACTGCTCGGTACGTTTTCGGAAATTTATTCCACTAAAATTTGGTTAATAAAGTATCTGATATCACCCAATGGAGTGCGTATTTTCTATTAATTATGTTGTTACTGCATCTCATAAAACAATGTTGTGGTCCAAGATTTTAAGGCAATTCTGATAACATATATCGTTTAGCGTTTTCATTTGGACCAAACATCTTTTTAGGTTTAATTACTACCAGATTGCGTCTTATGATCCCCAACTTAAGAGTTGAAAAGTACAAAAGGGGTAAAAAAGCAGTCGCATTTCTTGTACAAAATATTCTAAACAATTTCAAATTCAGGAGTTCGTAGTGAAATATCGGAAGTGCTTTCTGAAATTCAAAAAGTTGATCCGAATTTCGATAAAAATGAATGGCTACGTTTTTGCGAAAAAGAAATAATCCCGAATGTTCTGGAAGCATTTATTCGCGGTGATTTGAAAATTCTCAAAGATTGGTGTTACGAAAGAGTTTGTTTTTCCGGATTTCTTCATCTTTTTTCTCGGATTCTTTTTCGAAATCTTGTAGCTTTTTCAGCTTCATAATATCTATATGGATAAAATTTTGATGAGACTTTAATTTTCAGGCTTATAATATTTTATCAGCAATTATCAATGAATATAAAAAAATCAACTTTAGTACAACAGACAGTCGCATCATTGATATCGATAGCGTTGAGGTTTATCATTACCTTCTTATGAATAGCTTCATAGTTTTCTCATTCATTTCTTCTTGGCTGCTACTTTACCGAATATTAGATGCAATTGTGCATTCTCGGATTTCAAATCTGAAGAAATAGATAGTGAAGCACTTGCTTTCCATTTCACTAGTTTATGTCTTGAAAGCAATTTTACTGTAAAACCTACAAATGTGTTAAATTTGGGCCAAATTGAGCTGTAATTTATTTAAATGATTATGATAGAAAAATGCGAAAAAGATTTTATATTTACTATTCAGATGTTTTAGGAAGAATTTTAATAAGAATGCATTTTAGTTAAAAATATAATGTTTAGTACTGCAGTGTATTGAAAAAGATATTTAGATGGTTACTGGTAAAATGATGGAACAAGGGCCAGTGATAATAATCACGTTTGAAGCTTATATGGTGAATGTTGTCAGAAATATGGAGGGAAAAGTTGTCGAAGGTGATCCGGTAAGTTTGTCGTTCTGAGTATTTTTTTAATATGAAACAGAACTATTCTACGTTTGATTCATTGCAAATTAAGATTTGTTTCTGAAAAATTAAAGAAAACTAAGCTTTTGTGCATGTAATTTATTTCGTAAGTAATTGTATAATATGACAAAACTGCTGTCTGAATTATGTGATTTTAAAGTTGTTAACCATATGAACAGAAGTTGTAGTGCTTCAGGTTATTTCCAATATAAAACAAAAGAGTTTCTAGAAATAACTTTATATTTTTCGTTACAGCAACGTGCAATCCATTTTAACAATTCGGTTCATCATGTATTTAAAATTTCAAACTGGTTGAGAATTTTCAGAATAGTTCGGTACGTGTTCATCATGTATGGGTAATGTGTCGTGATATGGAAGAATATAACCCAAAGGTGGCATGGAAAGTGCTTGAGGTACACATGCAAAGGGGTAATCTAGCATTATAATGTAATTTTTTTATTTCGATCTATTACTTTTCTTTTCAATGTTATGTTTTCAATGTTTTCACTTATCTGAAAGTAATAGGCAACAGAAAAGATCTGGAATTGTTGCTGGTTTTTTTTCTATTATAACGACGGAATATTTTTACATAGGAAAATTTGAAAAGATCTGACTCAAAGAAATATTTATTTCAATCAAAAGTATTACGGGAAATACTGCTAGGAGCAGTTTTTAAAGTGAACTCTTACTTATTTATATGTTCGCTTGTTTACTTTTAATTTTATGTTTTTTCTAATTTATGTTCTTTCTATTCTAACTTAGTGATTAAATTATTAAATTCGTCTTTGTGATAAAGAATGCTAGCTTAAGATTTTAGTAGCGACCGGTGGAACACTTAAAATGGAAGAGTTGCTGCTAAAAAAATTTCGACAAAGTAGTACTGATTGTGTATGTAGGTGTAGTCAACGTGATAAAAGTATTGGAAAAAATTCTTCTATTTATTGCGAAATCCAATATCCTGTTTTTTTTTCAATCTTTTATATTATCTGTTATTCTTGCTCAATGAGTTTGCTTTTTGTTATTCTTCTTATTTTACGTATACTTAGAATCTGTTTTAAAAATTCGAAAAAAAATTTTTTATTTTGTTTACTAAAAATTTGCCAGTTATTGCACAAAAGATTTCCTGAACTAAAGATATTATTAATATAAAATTTTTATCATATCTTCTCTCAATATTAAAATTTCGTCGAATTTTTTCACGGGTTATAAATAAAGAATGTTGAAATTGTTGTACCAAATGAAGAATGAACTTGTTAAAACTCTTTCAGTACATCTCGTTTTTTTTTTTTGGCACAACATCATATGGTTGAAAGATTGCTTGATATTAGGTATCATAAGTGCAGAAAATCATGATGTAACTCTCTCAGTTGAATTTTATCGAAAAATTGGTTTGCATGAAATTTGTAATGCCACCCATGAAAATATATTTTCGTTGTATGCAATCTATAAAAAAAATGATTGTTTTTTAATGAAAAATAAATTGATGCCTTTCAAATTTTTAATTCTTCTCATATGTATGGTTGATATGGTGCACGATGATATTTTCTTTTCCGCTATGATAAGTATTTTTGGTATGCGGTTTTACTTAAAACGCACTTTATCACTGTTAAGCGATTAGTGTTGTCATAGTTTAGCTTTATTCAATGTTTCAAAATGTTTTTCATTTTCTTTTCTTAAAAACAAAAACTTATGATATGAAAGTGTAGAAAATTGATGATCGAAGAAATTCCTCTCTTTTGTTATATGGTTTATTAAGAGATTTCTTTCGATGAATGCAGTCAGATATCAGGATAGAATTATAAACATATCTTACAGTATATACTATTCGTTTATAAGTGGATTCTAAAATAAATAGTAATAATTGATATTATACATGGATGAATTTATATTAAAGCGATAACATAATAGCTAATGATAATTTCTCACGTATAGCTTTACGGGAGAAATTATCATTAGCTATCAGAAATTATCAAATTAATTATTATCAAAAATCATCAGAAATTATCAATTAGCTTAATGATTGGATTTTTGTTTATCATGCATGATGAAACGGAAAATGATTTTATCGTAGTGTTAGTATAGTTTTTTCAAAATTTTCGCTATAGAGAAAATAAGTTGAAAGGATTGATGTTTTGTTATTGATTTTTTTCTTACTGATGTTAGAATTTTTCCGGAATGAATAAACGATTTCATTATTCAGTGAAAGTTGAAAAATTACGGATATTGAAATGATGTTATAATTTTCAAAGTGAAAATCGGCCGATTTAATTCAATACCATTGATGAGATTGAACAAATAAAACAAATTCAATCAGCGTTTTTCAAATTATTCATTTATCAAAGGTGCATAGAGAAGGATAATTGGATAAGATGTTTAGAATTACAATGATAAAAATGAACGAGAATACGGAAAACAAAAATTTTCAATAAATTAAAATTGCTTAAATTCATCTTATCAACTTATCAACTATCAACTCTTCAACTTACGAGATATCAATATTATGCATCAAAGAATCAATATCGTATTCTGAAGCGTTATAAGATGAATTTAAGCAATTTAATATAGTATTAAATTTAATATAATGTAGTGATATAATATACATATAAAACAAATTCAATCAGCGTTTTTCAAATTATTGAATTATTGATTTTCATATAGAAAGATATAATTTGATATAATATAGTGGCATAATATATAATTTATTATAAATATAGTGATAATACTAAAAAGAAATGACTGATATGGAATCTAATTATTTTAATCGATTTGATATTTAATTTTCTTTTCATCGATAAGATAAAATTTTCGTTGAATTATGCAAATTCCTTTTAAAAGAAAATTTAACACTAAAAGAATGATAAATTTTTGTTCAAATCAAAGATCAAGATGATGGAGAGTTTCCGATAAACAGATTTATCTTTTGTTGTTTAAAAATTTTTCAAAGAGTGAGGAAGCATAGTAGAGCGGTTGTTTACATGATGATATAGTTTGATGATGATGATGATGATGAAGTTGTAAGATTATGATTAATTAGGATATTATGATTTGATGATAATATAATATACTATTAATTCATAACTGATTATAATAGTTTGTGTTAATATAAAAGTTAGTAGGTATAGCATGATGATAATGAAGAAGTTGTAGGATTATGATTAATTAGGATATTATGATTTGATGATAATATAATATACTATTAATTCATAACTGATTATAATAGTTTGTGTTAACATAAAAGTTAGTAGGTATAGCATGATGATAATGAAGAAGTTGTAGGATTACGATTAATTAGAATATTATGATTTGATGATATTACAATATATTATTAATTCATAATTGATTACAATAGCTTGTGTTAATATAAAAATTTGTAAAACTTAATAATATGATTATTTTTAATGTTAAAGAAAATTATTTAAAATTATTTTTTGCAATTTTTTTAGTTTATAAGAAAACTATTAGAAGCAGTTTATATGAAAATATTCATTTAATATTATAATTATATTAATAAATATTATTTGAGATTATTATTATTAATTACTAATCATTGTTATTACCATATTCTATCATAATATCATTATTATTACCATATCCTATCATAATGTTGTTATCATTATCAAAAAATTATGTATAGAATTAATTCGACAATCTTATCGATTGATTTTTATGATATTTGTTATTGTTGTAAATTATTTTCATCTGACATATAATCTAATCACTCATATCGATGCTATTTTTCACTGACTTGTTTGTTATAGTTTATTGAAATCTATTTAATACTTCATATCTATTATTAATTGCTAATCATTAATTGCTAATTAATACCTTATTTTAAGTAATATTATTTTAAATAATTAATTTGCATTAAATTTCTTTCCACTTTTCCTACAATTATTTCGTTTGTATTGTTAATTAACAAAAAAACAATTTATCTAATGAAAGGTATTTTTAAAAAATCTTTTCATTTAGTCGAAAGTTTAAAAAAAGAGGGAAGAAAAAAACTTTCAAGCTTATCACTACGTTATCACTTAACTTATCACTAAATCGCTATGTTTTTTTTTTTTAAATAAAATTTTGTGTCAATAATTTGTTGAAAAAAGAAATGACTTTTCAGGTAAGAAAGAAATCAATGATATATGACAATTTCCCTCTTTATTAGATACTGATAACTTATACTTACTATTATTTACTTATTTGAATGCATAATTTTTTGTTGAATATATATACCCAATATATATAATATATATTTGTTGAATATAAATATATAATATATATATAATATATAGTGAGTATATATACCTTGTAAACATACTCCTATATATTAATACTCTTAAATATTACTTAATGATTTATAAATGAATTTAAATAAGTATGTATATGTATATATAAACTTAGTAAACATATGCTTAAATGTTACTTAAATATTATAAATGAATTATATATATATATATACCTGGTAAGCATACTCTTAAATATTGCTTGAAATATTATAAATGAACCTAAATAAGCATATGTATATATATATGCCTGGTAAGCATACTCTTAAATATTATAAATCTAAATAAGTTTATATATGTATAAAGAAATACTAAGGTGTGTTTCCAACAGTCAAATTATCAAATAAATATATATAGGAAACAAAAAGGAAGGATTTTATTTTTGGTGTCAACAGATAGATATATAGTTATCAATTAACAGAAGCGTAATGATTCAGTTGATCTAATTTCAACAATGATTACAATTTTGCTTTTGAAAATTTTACATCATACCATGCATAAAAGCTTTATTTCATCTTCTCTTATCTAATATTTTATTATTTACTACATTGATATCTTTTGGAGAATATCAGAAATATTTATTAAAATATAATTAATTACTACAATTAATTATTAAAATTGAAATATATCAATAATTAATGTGAAATTTTAAATTTTAAATTATCACATAAAAGCTTACTTTTATTGTAATAAATATTTTCAATTACATATTTTTATTATTATTTTTATGATAAACTAAGTATAATACTATATATTTTTGATTCATTAAAAAAATTAATTTGAATAACAAGTAAAATTAATTGATTTTTAATTACTTTAAAACATCAATCAAATTATTTTATAAAATAGATCGCAATAGAATGCAATTCAATAACATAAATAATTTTATATAAATAATTTTAACATAAATAACAATACAATTCAATTTTATATCGTCAATTATTTGAAGTAAGTAATGGATTTTTAACAATTTTGCTGCTGACAGGCCTATATGCTTCTTCTCTCATTAACAAGAAAAACAACAGCTGATACGATTGTTTACTTTTTAAAATAACTTTAACAAAACGGACGACGATACTTTATTTTTCTGCTCATTATCACTTAACTTTAACAATTATCTTACGCTAGGAAAATTTGTATAAAATAGAAGATGATAATTCTTAACTGATAATTTATGAAAATTATCTAATCATTTAAAATTATCTTCTAGATTAAGATAATTGTGTAGTATGTGTTTATATATATGTAATTGTGTTATTTACATATTATCTAATATTCATTTATTTAATTAGCATTCATTGTAAAAAAAAAAAGGCAATAAATATTCTTTTTGAATTAACTTTTAAATTTCTATCATCCTACCAATTCATCCTTCACTTCCTGTTAATATTGAATAATAAATAGTTAGTCTAATGAATATAGCCAGTGGTCAATAAATAGTTAGTCCAAACAATACAGCCAGTGGTCAGTAAATAATCAGTCCAATCAATATAGTCAGTAGCCAGGAAATAGTCAATTCAATCAATATAGTCAATGGTTAGTAAATAGTTCGTCCAAACAATCCAGCCAGTGGTCAGTAAATAGTCAGTTCAATCAATATAGTCAATGGCCAATAAACAATCAGTTCAATCAATATAGTCATTGGTTAGTAAATTGTCAGTTCAATCAATATGCTCATATCATTTAGTCAAGAAATTATTGAATGGAATTTATTGATTCACCTTAAACCAAAAGACTACTTACTTCATTATTGATTATTTCCAAAAAGGTCAATACCTTATTAATATATCATCTTCGAAAGGGTCATTTCTTAGTTACACATCATCGTCATCATCATCATCATCATTTCTGCGCATTCTCTTTTAAGCTAACTCTATGTCTTCTCTTCCAATAGCATATCTGTTCCTTAACAATTTTTATTTAAATTTAAGTAATCCAATAATTCAATATATCTATGTATGCATGTATGTATGTGCATGATAAACTATTTTATCTTTTTCTTCTTTTGCTTTTTATGTTCACGTTTACAATACCTTTTTATCATAACATTTACTTATATCAAATAGTAAAAATTAAACTTCAATCTTTTCCTAATTATAGTTAATTAATAATTAATACTGATAATAGTTAATTAATACTGATGATATCCTTCCGTAAATTAAACTACAATATCAATTGAAATGGTTTATTATCTTTTTCTTCTTTTGCTTTTTATGTTCACGTTTATAATATCTTCTTATCATAACATTTACTAATATAAAATAGTAAAGATTAAACTTTCTGTCTCTCCTAAATATAGTTAATTAATAATAGCTGATAATAGCTAATTAATACTAATGATATCCTTCCCGTAAACTACAATATCAATTGAAATGGTTTATTATTGTTCACATTATTGAATGATTATTTTTTGCTATTGTAAAAAAGAGATATCATAGGTTATCATAGGTGATTACCTGTCATTTCTACTCTTTTCTCTCTCAAATAATTCGTATTCATTAAATATTTTCCTCTTTCTCTTCATCTTTTTCACCTTTTTCAAACCTTTCTTTTATCATTATAGCTTCTCAATCTCTCAGTAATATTTATTTTTATTATATGATTATCGTTATATGAATAAAATTTTACCCTTTCAAACCTTATACCTATAAATATTTTAATTTTCTTATTATCAATAATAAATTAACATTAAAATTAAAAACTGGTAAATATGGAAATAGTGCCCCAAAAAAATAATTAAAAATTAAACTAGTAAAGGTAAGGTTATTCAAGGAAATTCAAAATAGGTAAATATGGAATTAACACTGTATTATGTAAACAAAAAATATATGTTAAATAAACTTTACCTTTGAAAAATGTTAAGTGCTTAACTTCAACTTCTTTTATTTCATTGTTATCAATGATGTAAACTGTTTACTATCAAAAAAGAAAAGTTAAAAATTGAATTAATAAAGGTGTAAGGTTGAAATCAAAAATAGGTAAATATGAATGGAGCACTTTATTATGTAAACAAAAAAAATGTGTTAAGTAAACTTTACCTTTTGAGTTTACCTTTGAAAAAGGTTAAATGCTTAATTCAACCTTCTTTATTTCATTGTTATCAATGATGTTAAACTACCTTTTATTTCTAATTGAAAATTTTTGTACGGAAAACTTTACCACAAATAAATTAGATTTTACATTTAATTTTTTTGCATAGCAAAGAGAACTGTAGTAACAGCTAAAAGAAGAATAATAATTGAATAAATGATAATTGATAATTATTGGTAATAAATGACAATTGATAATTATTGATAATAAATGATAATTGATAATTATTGGCAATAAATGATAATTGAATCGTATCCGAATAAGTTAAATCAATTTTAAATTTTTGATAGGTTGAAAAATAAAAGAAAGGATTAAAAGAAAAAGTAAAATATGCAAATTTTTTTAAAGTTATCTAATAATTTAATTAATTATTTTAAAAGGAAAAAAAGTAATACTTTCATTATTATTTTTTTAGAAGATAGGTAAGAAAGTAAAAACAAAGATTGTAATATTTCAAAAACAACAACAACAACAAGGAGATGAAGATAGGATCATTTTCATATAGAATCACAGATCGGATCACAAGATAGGATCACTTATCATTTTCAACATTCTCTTATCAAACAATAAATAAATATACACTGTTGACATTATTATTTATTTATTATTATTATTATTATTATTATTATTATTGTTATTATTATTATTATTAATTATTAAAAATTATTATTATTATTAAAAACAGGTAAAGGTACTAAGCAATAAAACAGTAATGCTACTGTATAATGAAATTAACAAATTAATAAATTGTGTTTTTCATCTTTTCATTTTCATAACATATATTTTGATAACTTTTATTTAATAAAAATGATAAAATATTTGTTAAATTTATTCCTTTTGTTTTTCTCATAAATAATTAAAAACAATGAATTTTTTTCAATTTGTTTTTAAAAAAATGATTGATATTGCAAAATGAAAATTTTGATAAATTTGCTAAAGTCTGTTTTTATATTTCTTTTTTTATTTTAAATTATATTTTATCACAGAATGATAAAATTATATTTTATCATAGAATATTTAATAATACTTTATCATAGAATATTTTATCATAGAATATTTAATAGTACTTTATCATAGAATATTTAATAATACTTTATCATAGAATATTTTATCAAAGAATATTTAATAATACTTTATCATAGAATATTTAATAATACTTTATCATAGAATATTTAATAATACTTTATCATAGAATATTTTATAATACTTTTATCATAGTATATTTTATAATACTAAAATATATAATAAATAAATGTGCTCTTTTTGTTTTCTTCTTTTTAAAAGCTATTTTTTGACAGCTCGTTGATTACAATATTTTCTTTTTCTTTTAGTTTTTCACATCATTTATATAATTTACAGTATTTATAGGAGAAAAAGAGAGAGAGAGAAGAAAAGCACAACTATTCATTTTTGGTCGAGGTGTGTACCTGTTATTCTCACCTGTTATTCAATTACTATTAACTGTTAGTCAATTTGTTATTAATGGCTCTTACATTACCGCTTCATGTAGTAGCTAGTGTACAACGTTGTTTTACAAATCAAGCTGGTACTTCAACATTTTCGGATCAAATTATTGAACATATCATTAACAGGGTAACTTATTCCATCTTTTTTTTATTTAAAAAAAGTTTAATTACTAATTAGTCATTACTTAATTAAGTGTCCTTTCTTTGAAAAAAAATTAAGTGATGATTAATTAGCAATTAAGCTTTAAGTGTAAAATAATAAAGTGGTAATAAATTTTAAGAAATTGTTTAATTACACTCATAAATAAATTACATCTTATTCAATCATTTGTCGTCATTTATCTTTCAATTAATTGTGATAATTTCGTTGAAAATTTTTTTTTCTTAATATTAATTAATTAATTGCAAATATTAAATGGAAAAGTTTTAATTATTATTTAGTCATCATTATTTGATATTATCAAATGGCAGCAAATATCAAAAAGTTTTCAAAAAGCAGCTCAAAAACGACTTGATATGTATACGATGATTGATATTAAAGTATACAATGGTTTACAACAATTACGATATAAAGCTGGCACAGAATGTATGTTTTTTCCTTAATTTATATATTTCTAATTTCCTTAATTTATATATATATTTCTGTTGTTGTTTTCTTCATTATCGAAAAGAATAGTTTATAATTAAAACAAATTGTAATAAAGCTATTGTTGATATTTGTGAATGAATTTTTAATTTTAAAAACTTTCAAATTTTTTTCTTTGGAATATTTTTATTATACGATATAAAGCTGATACAGAATGTATGTTTTTCCATAATTTATATATTTTCTTAATTTATATGATACGTTAATTTATATTATACGATATAAATAAAGCTGATACAGAATGTATGTTTTTCCGTAATTTATATATTTTCTTAATTTATATGATACGTTAATTTATATTATACGATATAAATAAAGCTGATACAGAATGTATGTTTTTCCGTAATTTATATATTTTCTTAATTTATATGATACGTTAATTTATATTATACGATATAAATAAAGCTGATACAGAATGTATGTTTTTCCGTAATTTATATATTTTCTTAATTTATATGATACGTTAATTTATAAGATATAAAATTGGTACAGAATGTTATGTTTTTCCTTATATATAATTTATATATTTTTATATATTTTCTTCATTGTAGAAAAATATAGTTTACAATTAAAATTATTGTTGGTATGTGTGAATGAATTTTTAATTTTGAAAATTTTCGAAACCTTTTTTATTTTAAGTTATACTTAAATTTATAGTTAAAATCTTATAGTTAAAATTTATTATTATAGCTAAAATTTATTATTATATAAGTAAGAATAAACGATGGTACAAATAATATGATTGAGATATTTTTAGCAGAATACGATTGGCATCCATCATTAGCATTAATGATCATGGAATTGGAACCCAATCATCTTGGTATAGCAATTGATTCTGAATTAAAAGCAAACAATGTTACCGTATTACTTCATTTACTATTTACTTTGAGACATAAAGTGGAGCAATTATTCATTGATAGTCCAATTATTGAGCTACTTGTCGCACAGGTTTCTATTTTAATTATTTAATTAGTTAATTATTTATTTAATATAATTCCACATGGAGATCATATGTAAAAGTCCAATTATTGAGTTACTTGTCATACAGGCTTTTATTTAATTAATTAATTAGTTAATTATTTATTTATTTATTTTATATAATTCTACATGGAGATCATATGTAAAATTATTTCATTTGAATTTTTGTATTTTTAAATTTTTGAATTATTCATTTTGAAATTATTATTTTAGATCAATAAAGAACAAATAAATATGCTAATTGAAATGATTAGCCTTTCACGAAAAATAAACTGTTGTTGTTGTGATGCAACACGTAATCGTCAATTAAAATTAACACCACTTCATCGGATATATTCCTTGGATGCTCCTTTCTTTCCAAATTTGAAGAAATTATCAATTATATCAAAGGTAAAATAATATTTCTATCAAAGGTAAAATAATAATATAATCACTTACATTTATAAGATTTAATTTGACAGTATACCAAGAAATAGTAACCTTTTGTAAATCTTAAAATTAATTCTTAATAAAATTTATAGTTACTTAATGAGATTTATATTATTTTCAAATTGTTTCATTAAAAAGTTATTGTAGCCTAAAATTTTAGGCAAATCAATTGCAACATCTCTCAAGATTGCTTAGTTATGCGGTATCGGTAGATTTGCTATATCATGTGGAACAGATGGATTTGTTATGTTTAAAGATTTTAGTTGGTAATGTTTGGGCTCGACCTACCAAATATCGTCTATTCAGGCATTTAACACGGTAATTTTATTCAATGAAAAAATTCTAAGATTTATTATGAATTATTTTTTACGAAGGTAAAAATTATCATCCTAAAATATAATTTCAGATTTAGACAATGGACAGAAGCAGATATGCTTGGTGAACGTTATTTTCAGCAATTTGGTACAACACGTAAACGCTCCAGAAGTTTATCGTGCTGCTTAAAATAGTTAATAGAATGCTTAACAGATATATATTTATATATTAGGTCAGTAATATCACGATATCGAGTGTTCACTAAAGAGCTTCTTTCCATCTTATTCATATTTCATATTATTTTAGAAACTATTTTCGGGTTGTAATTTTAATTGAAGTTTTAGATTTCCATTATGTTACCTTATTTTATTTCAATTTTGCATTTCAGCATTTCCTTCTTTCTCTTCAATTGATTATAAAACTATATATATATATTAGATCAGTAATATTACGATATTAAAACTAATCTTTTGCTTCAATTGCAAATCAGTTCAATCGTTCAAATTGAAAAATTCCAATCTCTTATTCTTATCATTATAAAACTATATGAATAAAAATTATTTCTTTGATATATCAATAGGAGTATATTTAAGGAGAGCATATCACAGTTCTGTTTATTATTCAAATTTTGTTCTTAATTTTCAAAACTTTTCAAATATCCTCTCTTCTATCGACATGAATAATTTTAGTGTAAAGAAATTGGAGTTTTGATTTAACGAGTTTGACTTAATCTATAATTCCTTCAAAAGCTATTCAACCTAATTTTAAAAGAAATCTCAGATCACACTCTAAATGACATAATGTTGTTTTTACTTTAGAATTAATTCCGAATTGCCCGGTATATTTCTAAATGCTCAATTATCCGCTAATTTTTGCATTGTTATTTTGTTAATGTTTTATTTACTGAGTATGCAGCAAATTATAAATGTTTAGTTTAGAATAAGATTGTCTCCTTGAATTCCCATTTTATACATAATAATGAAACTTAAATAGGATGTTGTAAACATCTTAAAAAATAACCACATATAGGAAATGCATAAAGCATTTAGGAGGGGGAAATGTCATTTATCTTCATTTCGATTGACATCATTTTCCGGAAATACGGAAAAGTGCTTTCTAGCTTTTAAAAGGGAAACTTAACACACAATCAATCTTCTTCAGAATAATAGCTTATTTTTCATGCTAAAGAAATTTATCACATAAGATTTCTCATTTTTCCTACACATATTTTTCCCCGCAATGACTCTCTCATTTTCCAATCTTTGTCACCATCTTTTCCCCATTTTTTGTTTGATGAGGGATCGGAGATTTACATCACCATCACAATATGCCATTATATTAGCTATAAAGGATGTGACTGAATTGCCTTTTTTCTGGTTAGTTGTTCCACTTATCAAAAAGACTTTTCTTCACACAGAAATCACTGAAAATATATAAAATGATTTTTTGAGACACTTGAAATATTAGCATTTCTCTGTATGATGATAATCATTAAAAAATCAAGTAGATTTAAGGGATGATATATTAGATTTTGTTCCAGAAAACAAGTAATGACTTTATTAATGTTATTAAAAACAAATAGCTTCTAATTGTTTAACCGTAAATTTTGAGACTGATTCCAGTTAGACAACTTAACGAGTCAAACATTTTGAGACTTATTCCAGTTAGACAACTTAACGAGTCAAACATGGTATCTAAAATGATGGAACTTTCTGCAATGAGTTATCGTGAAAGAACTTTTTCACTTTTCTAACTTGAAATTGTTAGAAAGACATAATGACTACGTGAATTACTTTTCAAAACAATTTTTATGTACAAAATAGCAAGAAACAAAAACCGAAAAGTATACAGACATAGCGCAAATATTTCTTTATATTATCGCCTATCAGCGATAATATTGGAAAAACGGTCACTACAGCATATCAGAGCTATTTTGAATTTGAATTTGAAAATATTTAAAAACTCACGCTGTTGGAAACGAATAACCATTCTATGTGCTAATACAATCTGCTTAGTCATTCACTGAAAAATTTTCGTAGATTTCGTTTCATCTCCGCTTTCAACGTTTTTCGAATATTAAAGACCAACGAGTCATTAATTTCAATATTTCAGATCACAAATATGAATGAATTAAATTCACTAGTTAAGCGATAGATACGAAAAAAATTGCATTGAAAAAAATCTGACGAAACTTTGCAGAAAATAACAATCAAGAAGTACAGCAAATTTGCATAGATTGGAAAAATGAAGAATACTTCACCAAAACTATCTCCGCTGTGCAGTAAGGAAATAGTATCGCAAAGCCTCTAATGCTGAGAATATGAGGATCTCTAGTTTTTTATATTCTACATTAAATACTTGTCTACCACATTGTTTCAATTACATTTAATTAAATATTTCCTAAATTTGCATGGCAACTTATTCATCTTTTATATTGGCTGTTGACAGAAAGTGATCTTAAACATAAATCTCATAAAATTCATATTTTCTTCCAGACTTTCTTTACAAGAAGTTTTAAACAATAAGTTGTATTTCAGAATAGAAAAACTAAGAAACACAACAATAATAAAATACAGTCAACATAACAGTTTTTTGATTTAATACTAAAGAAATCATATGTTTTTAATTCTCATCAGAAGTGCCAACTTTAATAAAAACGTTAGTAATACACAAATTTGACAACAGAAATAAGTAATAATAAATATCCGAAAGATATGCGGAAGAACACTAAAATTCAAGGCCTAATTTCACTGATGGTCAAGTAATTCATAAGATTAACTTAATATCTAGAATTTGGGATAAAATAACCGCTTAAAAAGACGCATATTTTTTCAATTTGATATTTTAATATGAAAGTTTAACTTCAACAACATTGGAACAAAAGCAAAAATCGATTCCGATTCCACCAAACTATTGATAACCATGTGAACGGAAAGATTTGTAATTTGCTGCGTTCCATATATACAGAGTTCATGGAGATCAAAAGCCACCAGCAAAAAATTTTAAAGTGAAAGAGTGATGTATAACAATTATTTTATGTATACTGGTAACTAAAATGATTTGAGAAAAGGGCAGTCTATTGAAAGCCAAAGCTGAATCTCGTAAAATATCTAACGTATTCAACGTTTTAAAAACATACAGTTGGTTCATGATTCGAAGAAAAACAATTACTTTCTACAGTCCTTTTACAGCACGTTACATTGGTTCTTCTGCAGTTCTCGGGCGGACAAGCTAATGCGCAACTAGTACCATTTCTTCCCAGAGCGCTTGCCATCTAAACAACGATGTGCACAACATCCGAGGTAAATGCATAAGAATATATGAATACAAAACTTTTCAGTTGCTGCAAGATGCAGAAAAAAGATGCTAAATAAGCTTTGCTTTTCTAAAAAATCTGTTTATTTAAGAAAATATAGAAACATACCTCCGAGAATTCCGGTTGTATAGTAGTGCTGTGAATACAATTATTATGAAATAATGTACGAATCTCATCGGCAGCTGCCAAATATGCTTTAAGATCGGCGAATTTGATGTGCACTGTAGCGATAATTCGTTCACCCACTAACCGCCACACGTGAAATTCGTGCACTGCTTCTACTCCTTTGATCTGAGTTTTGAAAAAAATTTAGTATGTCTACAAAATTATGCAATCTAAACATAATGAGAAAATCTAAAGAAAACAACGTTAGGAATGTTTTATGAAGCACGCAATTATGCACTCACGAATGACTAGATGCATAATTGAAATGTTCTGGCCGGATTTTTTCGTGGCCAAAGAAATTAGGAATTATAACAGTGCAAAATCAATCACAGATTTTTGAATTAAATTACATTTGTAACTCTCAAACTAAATTACTCTCAAAACTAACTTTAAGTAGCTCTTTTTTAATTTCTTCGACTTCAATGAAACCAGGAGTAGTCTGCATCAGAATCAGAGCCGTTTCACGCACAAGCGGAAATGTTGATGCAATCATCAAGACAACCATAGCCAAACTACAAAAAAATTAAGAAATAAGTTAGTCTTCTAAAAATATACACACGAGCAGTATGCTGATATGCGAAATATTTCATGAGCACACTCTCTTATGACATTGATAATAAGGCGAAAAGACGCCATATACGAGCAACTGTAGATTATGAAAAATCAAAATACAGGAAGTAACGAACAAACCTCAAACTAGGGTCCAAATAGAGTTTGAGAGCCTCCTGACCAGGAATAAGCCAACAAACAAGAGCCGTAACAATAACAATAACTGAACCAACTGCATCACTCAATACATGGAGAAAAACGCCCTGCATATTTAGCTGCTTCGATAATTCTATAAACATAACATATGAACATCGAAAAAATTAAACCATAATAAAAATAACTGCAAAAGATCCTTTTATCACAATAAACAAATTCTTTTGCAAAAAACTACTTTTTTTCTTTTTTTCTTCACTTTTGTCGATTTTCATACGAGTCTGTGCTCTAAGGCTGGAATCATCTGAATGAACTTCTTGAAGATTCGCAATAGCCATTGCTGCTTCCTGCAACAGCCATTTCTCATTTTCTTATTAATCTCCAGTGTTTCTAATATGTTTTCATATACTGAACTGATTATCCTAAAAGGACATTTAGTCGTTCCTCCACATTGGTTTAACACATTCTCACGCCATACATGTAAATTTTGTTCTCGTTGAAGTTAATGTAAGATTGGGATTGTTTAGAATTTGAAATATATTCAGCACTTCTCTCGCTCCAGGATTACCCAGTTATCAAGTGGGGGGATCATGAATGACCATATTTTATGGTCGCACCGAACACTGAAGTTGACACGGCGAGTTTCTCTCTGCTCGGATTGTCTGAATGGGTACTTGAATCACTGCTGCCGTAAGTACTTCGTATTTGCGTCCCTAAGTAAAATTTTAGAAAATCACTGCGAAATTTCTTCTTAATTCAACCGAATGTTCTTCCATACACCAAAGATGGTATGTATATACATGGTCTCTTAGAATAACTCATCATAACAAATATGAAGTTTTGAAGTTCACATAGATTTTTAAAATAATTTTATTCTAAGTAATATGACAGTACACAAAAAGGGCAATAACTTGAACAAGTACTTCTGTAAGTACTTGTTTGCTCAAGCATTCATATAATAAATTCGATTTGAGAAAAAGTCTAACCTGGTGGGAAGACATTAAATGTTGACTTTCGTTACCATCAATGGTTACATGAGTTTGTCGTCGACCCGTTTGTGGCTGTGCTTGAGCATGTTTACCATTCTCGCCATGCTCATGAGCGTGACCTGTTTGAAGAAAACTCTTTCATGTAAGAATGTGGTCAGGCAAGTTAAGGAAAACTCATGAATATGGAATTTGCAAAGCTTGAAGGAATTAGTCTGATCACGGAGTACCATGACCATTACTATCAAAATATCTACCGAAATTAATTTAAACCTTACTATGAAACATGAACATTCCAATCAGATTGATAAATAATCCAATAACCCCAACAACAAGTACACTGATGGGTTGCTTAATTGTTTGTGGCTCGATGAGTCGAGTAAGTGATTCGATCAATATTGAAAAGCATAAGGCAAGTAGAAACACGCCATTGATCAGAGCACCAAGTACTTCGGCACGCACCCAACCAAAAGTATTTTTTTTGGATGAGCGGGCTGCAATCTATAAATGGAATAAGTTAAACAGGGCATATGATCTGAAGTAAGATATATTAAAATTAACTAGAAAATATTGCTACAATGGATTCTGGTATAAGATTACTATTTTCCAAGCAGAGAAAATAGGAAGAGAAATATGCAAAGCTAAGATGAACGTTACCCTTAAGCATGCGAATGCAATAGCCAATGCCATAACATCGCTAAGCATGTGAAACGAATCTGCGACAAGTGCCATTGAATGCGATAAATATCCAAATGCCAGTTCAACAGCAAAAAATGCAAATGTCATTGCTAGCATAATAATAAGTCGAGTACTACGAGATAAACGCCCTTGTTTGTGATTATCATCGCTTATTACTTCCGTATCCAAGCTGCCGGTGCTTCCTTCTCGCATCAATTTTTTTGTCATTGCACCTCAAAAGCATTGATATAAACTCTTCGAGAAAAATACCAATAAACTTACCTCGAACACAGTGTTTCATTTCACTCAACCATCACGGCAGCCAAGAGTGCAGCTAGCAGGCAGATTAAAATAAATGATGAAACAGTAGGCAAATGAACTTTCATCAAATGACACATAACAGACGCGTATCTTAATTTTCATACAATTTTACGAGGGAAGAGTCAACAAAAAATATGATTTCCTTACCGTTTTTGAACTACTTCTAGAAGGTTCCTTTGCAAGAATGATATGTTTTGTCCTATGTCTAAAATTAATAACTAGAATTTTCTACCACATACTTACCGTTTTCACTACATTTCCTCGTCGGAATTAGGAATACACTGTTCCGCCGTCCCGATCCATCGACATTTTCATTTGCTTCACCAAACGGTAAGGACATCTCTTTAAACACTAATAATTCTCATACTTCTATGAATCGTTAATCAAACTAACTTAATAAAGCTTACGTATACTTTCTTTTGAGTTTTTTTGCGTATACTTTCGACTTTTATAAAATTAGAAATAACTATTATATGATGTGTAATATTGGCTCTATGAGATATCCTTTGCTTTGGTAGGTTGATTGAATGTTGCAGATGTCAGGCATAATATGGATAGATAGCAAAGGGAAGAGGAAAGAAACGATGAGCTTTTACACTTAGTAATACGTTCAATCAATGCAATTATCTATATATTTAACCATTATCAAGTCTTTAAAAATCATTGTTAACATCACCATACTTCTATCCATTTCATTAAGATTTTTGGTTAAAATAAGCAATAAATATTGTCAGGAAAGACAGTCTACCGTATGTTTAATAATCAAATTAAATTAATTATTTCTTTCCATCACTAATAACAAATTTGCTACTGTTAACATAAACTATTTTTCTCATTCATATTCACAAAATTCACTCACTCATTTAGAAATAATAAACATAAAAAGATAAATAAATTTATGAGAGTATCAAAGGGTATGCCATCCATAGTTCGATCTGCGGCCAAGTACAACAATTAGAACTCTCGCCGAGCCTGAAATCAGTTCAGGTTAAGAAGACTTTTACATTTTTTAACGAAGTTCTTAAATGAAACACATTTGATCCCAGCTAGACTATTTCAAAGAATTTAAATGGTTGTGCTTCACCGTACTTGATAATAAAATTTTTTTTAATAGAAAGAATAAATAGTGCAGTAATTAGCTGTGTTCTTTCAAGGAAATAATAACTTATTATTTATGATAATTATCATCAGATTTACATTTACAATTTATGTATCCATAAGCTCAATGTTTAGAAGGATTACTTATATCCATAAGATTAATTTCATTTTGTTCTCCATCATCTTATAGATTATTTTACGAAATCCTATTTCTATTTTTAACTTCCAATTTAATTTTTTGTTATTGTGAAAAAAGAAATAACTTTAATTAATAATAAAACTTTCGTTTTGTTAAGTTTTTATTTAATGAATTTATTTAAATCAAATTTTAAAAACTTTATTCAATTATAATTTGTTATTCTTTTTTTTTTCAATTATAAATAACATAGAAAGAAAAAGAGTTGTTCTATTTTTCATTTATCTTTCTGCAAAAACAAATCTTCATATTATTTATTTTTGCCCGATAAAGAAATGTGAAATATAAAATGGATTTCAATATTACCGTAAGAAAAGAAGAACCGTCAATGTTACCGTAAGAAAAGAAGAACCGTAAGATATAAGACATACAGTAAGAACCAAAAGATATAAGACATTGAAAGGATTTCGTATTTCAAAGAATAACAAATTACAAATTACAAGTAATAATTCAAAGTAATGAATTCGAAGTTTTATCAAAATACGTGCAATTTATAAAACAAGGAATCGGTGTGATACATTCATAACCAATTTAATTTTAAATAAATCTATATCATAAGAAAGAATAAAATTAAGGTTAATTAATTTATGCATTTATAAAATTGAATAACTTTGATTGATAATGAAACAAACTTATTGAAACTTTCGTAATGTTCTTATTTAATGAATCTATTTAAATCAAACTTCAAAAATTTCACTATACTTTATTTAACTATAATTTGTTGTTTGCTTTTTCAGTTATGAATAATTTCATTAATAAAATAATTCATTTATTTTTCATTACTATTATTTAATATCACACGTAATAAATATATTTTGTAAAAGCTAACGATTAAAAATTTAGTATTCCATTTCCATTATAATCTATCACATCATATTATCATTCTCTGTTTTTGATATCACACGTAATAAATATATTTTGTTAAAGTTATCCATTGAAAATTTAGAAATTCATTTCCATCATAATCTCTATCATCGTCATCCATCATATCATATTATCATTCTTTGCTCTTAATACCACACAGAATAAATATATTTTATAAAAGTTAACCATTAAAAATTTAATAATTCATTTCCATCATAATCTCTATCATCATCATCAATCACATCATATTATCATTCTTTACTCTTAATATCACACGTAATAAATATAGTTTGTAAAAGTTAACCATTAAAAATCGAATAATTCATTTCTATCATAATCTCTATCATTATCATCATCATCATCATCCATCACATCATATTATCATTCTTTACTCTTAATATCACACGTAATAAATATAGTTTGTAAAAGTTAACCATTAAAAATCGAATAATTCATTTCTATCATAATCTCTATCATTATCATCATCATCATCATCCATCACATCATATTATCATTCTTTAAAGTGAAACTTTTAAAAGTAAAATTGAAATTGATGAAAAAAAAAGAGAGAGAAGATGAAATGTTGATGAAAAGTGTAATCAATGAGCGAATGTAATCGTTTTCACTAACAAACATTTTGCCAATTTTGTAGTAATAATAATAATGGCAATTAATCTTCGATCTTCATTGATAATACTTTTCATATTTTGAAGAACATGATATTTCTACATTCTTAGTCATTCCATTTTCATACCAAACAGTGAAAAGGGAGAAGTGAAGTGGTGGAATTATTTGTAATAAAGTTTTCCGATTTTTGCTATGTAATATTTCCGGTTAATTAAAAATGCACAAATGCTACTAACTAAAATAGTTCAAATCAAAATTCACCATATATATCATATAACAAAAATCGGAAATTTTTGTTGATAATACTTTAATTGATAGTATGTCGAATAAATCTAAAATTTCCGTATATACACAAATAGTGTATATTTCCTGAATTCGTATATTGTTTGTTATATGATATAATATTTTAATTGATAATATGTTTTTAGATAGCGGATTGAGGTCAAATTCTTGTTTTCAGATAACGGATTGAGGTTAAATTTGTTTTTGCATTAACTATTTTGCTATATTTGAATGAATTCAATTATTGATTTAATTTTTTAAACAAGAATGAAAACGATATACTGCTGCTAATCATATCATAAATGTTTACTGTATGATGATAATAGTTTGGAGGAATTAATTTATCATAGGGGAATGAAACGAGAAATTTTGAAATTTTAAAATTGATAAATTTCATTCAATCATAATTTGTGAGGAAGAAAGGAATGAAATGGTTACTGAAGCATATCATTAGGTTTAATTTGTCTTCAATTTTAATTTTAGGAAAAAAAGAAGTAAATCTATATCATATAATTAAAAGGAGGTTATAATAATCATTTATAAATTATAGCAAAATGAGAATAGAGAAAGAAAAGAAGAAAAGATTCAATTATTCACATATAAAATATTCTGCAATAGTAATGAATATAATTATTTTAAATTAAATAATATTAATAATTAATTAATTAATTAATTTTAAATTAAATAATATTAATAATTATTAATAATTATTAATTAATTAATTTTGAAATTTAAATAATTTTTAAATTTCCTTCAAAAAGGTTTCATGAAATTTCTCAAATAGCTTTTTTGTATATTTTATATTTACATTGTTGACAAAGAACTTCAAAAAACAAAGTATAGCTTTAGAAATACATTTATTTTAATTAATTATATTAACTAGAATACTTTAGTAATGCATTTAGTTAGTTTTATTTCATTAAATTAGTTGCAATACATCCTAATACATTTAATTAATCTTAATCAGTTAGATCAATTTAGAATACTTTATTAATACATTTAATTAATTTTAATCAGTTAGATTAGTTAGAATGCTTTCATAATACATTTAATTAATTTTAATTAATTAATTAGAATATATGCAATTGCTATATCACTTATCCGAATTGAATTATCGAATATTAACATATTCTTAATCTTATGCTAATCTTTTTCTTTTTACTTTAAAAATTTTCAAATCGTTACAAATCATAATA
>CAKAEH010001743.1:0-32921 GCA_916381525.1 Cercopithifilaria johnstoni | reverse complement strand
ATATAATATAATAATAATATAATATAATATAATATAATATTAGACTGCCGATATTCGAATGCACTAGTTTCTAATGAAGCTTACAGAGAGTTAACCATATATACACAATTGACAAAATCTTAGAGCTATTACTCGGACAACTATCTATAAGGGCATCATAATCTAACATACAAATTCGAACATCTCACCTTTCCACTGTTCAACTGTATGATCTCTTGAGTCAATACTGTGATTGTATTGTTCCGGCGGTGGAGCATAGACTTCAGCTTCGTCGAACCATACGTAAACATAGGGATGTTTCAGAGCCTCATCAACTGATATGCGTTTTTCGGGATCGATCACTAGCATTTTCGATAGCAAATCGCGTGCTTGCGCTGCTAAAAGAAAACAACGATATCCACTTTCAAGTGCTGCGATATTCGAATAGGAATGAGAATGACTTGGATTGCAAATTTTTAGATTATGTTCATTCTGATAAGATGCACAAGGTCATCTCCTTCATGCTTACTTCTCAGCATACCTGATAAATTTGCAACATAAAAAAAATTTTCGGTATTACTCTTTTGCTTCCTTTCCAACCGTAAAAATTTATCGCTCCGGTTATTAAAAACTGAGAGAGTTCTTAAAAACCTTTTCCTTCTGTTACTCAGCAATAGTTTTGAAACTTACGGCAAAGTGCGTTGTTGGTTGCCGGCTTTGGGAATATATTATCACTAAAGAGAATCTCAAATGGAAGACCGGGATGCCTAGGGCGGTTCTCCACATAGCTCCTCACAGTTGCTTGCAATTTCTGCATAAAATCTCGTCCGGGTGTTCCCAACTGCTCAATAATTTTTGACCACTGATCAATATGATCCGTACCAGGGAAAAGAACTCGACCACGGATTAGTTCACCAAAAATACAGCCAATCGACCATATATCAACTAAAATATATTATACAGAATAAAATAATAAGCATACCAGTAAGTCGTGAGTCAGAACTGCTGCTAGCTGGAAATAATTCATCCGGGAACAGCTTATCAAATGGAAAACCAGGGAAATGGGGCCGGTTTTCCACATAATTTCGGACAGTTGATTGCAAGCGACGCATAAACATCGGTGAAGGAGTACCAAGATGTTCAATAATTTTGGTCCATTGGTCAATATGATCGCTGCCCGGGAACAATACACTACCATGAATCATTTCGCCGAATATACAGCCCGTTGACCAAACATCAACTGCAACTAGTGCCAAAACAATGTCTGCCAGGGGCACACATTCTTCAGCTTACAATAGATCAGCCAAGTACGTTTACATCACTATTTCTTAAAGCCTTTCCAATCTCCACATGCACATCTTATTTTTGAAATTAATTAAATTGTAAATTGTATCTGTTGACAGTGTATGCCATATCTATCATATTCATCCCAACCAAGTTCACCGCAATGAGTACGATTGATATCACACAGTAACTGCATTTCACGGATCTCTATGCATACTGCATAACAGCACAGCACACACCGCAATGCATGCAAACTTGCACTGTATGCCGGATGATTTTGGCGTGTTGAAAATACAAATTCATGAATTAATTCGTACTTTTTCTGGGCTTTTTTTTCGCAAGCAAAGATGTAAATCATATGTGCATAATTACATATCACTGTGCTACGTTCATTTTCTTATATCCAAAGGTCTAAAAATATTTTGATTTAATTTGTTATAAGTTATTTGAAATTAAAAAAGTATGAATACGGTGCTAAAAAAACTCTAAAATTTTCAATACATTTTGCAAAAGACAATAATATTAAATTCTTTTGCAGAGCAGGAGAAGAATATGAGGATTTTAGAAACGCTTTTGAAATACATGCTAATGGCCACATGTGCAGTCAAGTTTCATGATGTCGCTAATTTTGTTTTACTAGCCTAAATGATTTCGTCAAATTGTTGCTCGTAAATGATGAAGTTAGCTAGGAAGAAATTTTCAGAGCTATTCAAAATATCATTTTAACCCGAGAGAAACTGTACCAAAATAATTAGTTATTCAAAACAGAGATGTTTCAAAACTTCCTGCTAGTATTACTGTTTTTCAAACGCAAAAACAGATAGGCCCATATAACTGTATCGGGCGTTTTGTGTTTTAGAAGATATGCATTCATTCAACAAGTAACTATTGATATGATCTTTTTTTTTTCAATTTAACACTACCATAGTTTCTCGAATATTAAAAATTTCGAATGAATCAAATCAAAAAATCTTTAGACCTTTGAACATGAGATAATAGATGAAATTATGTTTATGTAATTGACACGATAGTTGCAAAAAAAAACTCGATATAATATGTCACAAATTTATGCAACAATGTGGTATGTTTTTGAACAAAAACAAATTAAGAAGCCATGCGTGATTGCCTCAATTACTATGCATTGGAATTATCTTCGTTTGATCACCACTCAAATTATCTTACCTTTCAGTAAAAAAAGCGATGTTTAAGAATAAGGATAAAACTAACTGATCTAGCATCTAGCAATTAATAACACATTTGCGCTTTGTTAAAAAAAGTCTTAAAAATTTCTAGCCTATATTCGAAGACTGTGATCTACCGTGATCAATGAATGCCTTTTATATAGTTTATATAGTTCTAAAAATCATTTTGTCCATTTCAAATATCCACTGCAGTATGCATATTCGGCTGCTTGACAAAACAGTTTATTTGATTTTTTTTTAATCAAAGTTACTTTTTTTTATTGAAAGCAAAATATTAGGGATGTGAAAGCAACATTGTAATTTGAGGAGTGATTAGCTAGAGAGAGAGTCGAAAAATGGATCAGTGAACGAAAATATATGAACTACCCAATATCCGACACCCCGATGCTTATATATATATATATATATATATACCTATGATCCCTTTTACCTTTCTTTTCATATCCTAAACTGTATTTGGGGAAGAGTAAAGTCGTTATAAAAAATTTCTAAATGAAACACAAAGCAAAACATACCATTATCTTTGTATCCCATTCCTAATATGACTTCAGGTGCACGATAGTAACGTGTTACAACGTATGGCGTCATCATAAATGAATCACCAGCACTTCGTGCTAAACCAAAATCCAATATTTTCAAACTACAGTCACTTTTAACAACAATATTGCTCGGTTTGAGATCCTAAATAGATTTCTATGAGAAACAAATAGCTGCAGCATTGAATCAGTATGAATATGTATTGGAACTTCATATGAAAGACAGCAATTAATATCAGTTCGAAACGATTCTTATGATCCAAGTTCATATTACTTGATATAAATTAGCATCCATAAGTTCCATTATTATATAATAAATCGGAAAATTCATCAAGTATTTTAAACACGGTAACTGTTCAGTTTGGAAGCCCCGATCGTCCATTCGTTTTTGAAATCATAAAATGCTCCTTTTTTTAAAGAAATACATTGTCGCAGTAGAAAAGTAGCACTTCGGTATTCATGGTAACATCTTTTCTAATGAATAAGGCAACGTGAAGAAAAAAATAACCCGGTGTATGATACCAGCAGCATGCAAGTGTCTGATACCACATAACATTTGATATAACAAATAGGACATCCTTTCATGATCCAAATCCATTTGTATTACTTGACATAAATTAGCATCCATAAGTTCCATTACTATATACAAATCGGAAAATTCATCAAGTGTTTTCTGAGGTGTAAACGCATTCAATAATCCAATTATCTACAAAAAGAAAAGAAGTGTTGAATTTTGAAAAAATAATGAAAGACAAGCTGAAATGTATACTCTCTTGTGCTAAAATGTATTTTTTCGCTAATACAGGCTATTGAATATTCCAAACAATTTTATAAAACTATGATTTTTAATACCTTTGCAAAAAACTTGATGAGAATGAAAAATACACGAACTTATGGATCCTAATCCGAAACCCAATAGAAAAAGGAAGAAAGTGAAATCTCAGAAAACTTCAAATATAAACTAACATTTTTATGGTTAACAAGATTCATCAATTTGAACTCTCTGTAAGCTCGTTTAGCATGCGTCACATTTTGGAACGGACGACTCAATTTCTTAATAGCGACTTGCTCATCACGAAGCGTGTCATGTGCAGCACTGCAATTTTTTATTTATTCAAAGAAATTTACAAGTCAAAAATAACTTTTGACAACAAATTACAATGAATATTCGTTCCTTTCTTCTAATTTAAAATACAAAAGAAAAAAGCAAAAAATTTCTAGTAAGAAAGATTAAATAATTAAAAAGCAAATATGCTTTCGTGCATTCTTTGGCAACTTCGAATTATAAATCACGTATATAAAAGTGTTCAATATTTTAAAGTATTTAAATCTTAACCTGGAATTTGTGTTGTGAAACTATAACAATAACTATTGAAAGATAGATATGTGATGCGAACTCTTTTTTTTTTTAATCTCTCTGAAGCTATTTCATTTTTAACAACTAGCCTTTCATTAAATGACCTCTTGATATAAACAAACAAACTTCTAAATTTCAACCAATCGTATTCAATGAATTGTTAGGTGTCTAATTATCATGATGAACTGATGTATGATTTTTAACTTTACATTCGATTTCAAATCTGCTCACTTACCATACAACACCCTGTGCACCAGACCCGATTATCCTTAAATTCTGATACCGCTTCAAAACACACAAACGCGTGTCATTAATGTCAACGTTGTAAAATTCAGATGCAGCAGAAGTGGAAGCCATAGGAGTTGGATAAACGCTGAAATCCAATACAATTCAGATAAGGCAATTGAAAGTTACAAAACCTCACTGTTCAATGAATTTCTTCTTAAACTTTAATATAGACTACAGAAAATCGATGCATGAATACTTCATCTGAAGTTGCTTAATGGATTCACAACAATGTTTTAAAATCCCTCTTATTATCACATCTTTCAACAAACTACTTCAAATGCAACTTCAAAAAGGAATGAAATATTTGAGAACAAATAGTAGGATAAAGTTAAAACGAAAGATGAAAAATATCATTCTCATACATCATTCGCCAAAGAATTCAAACTGTATTGAAGGTAGAGCCTTCTGGTCAGAATTCCTGGTACAAAGAATCAACTCGTAATAAATGATTGCATGGAAAATAAATGCACCGCCAGCAGTACGATAAATAGAAATTATCATAAAAACTAATTGTAGTTCCATGTGGTCTAATTTTCTTCATAGTATAAATTGAAAGCTGTTAGCCTTCCTCTCTCGCCTTACTGCGCTGCATTTCATCATGCCAACATTAATTTTTGTTTATTTCTGGTTACTTCACGAATAGCAACGTTCAGACAGTCTCATCGAAACTTATCCTCAAGTAATGCTATCATTATGTCCTTGAAAACGCATTATCTTTTCATAAAACGCTTGTTCTTAAAAGCTGATACTAAGGAGAATATATAGCAATTCTTTTCCAACTTGAAAAAATTGATTATTAATCTCTACTAGCATTGTTTATGAGATGTACAATATATCTAAAAGAAACGACAAACTGGTTTCTAGTCACTTGGACAAGAAAATTTCGACAGTGATAATAATGATAGTCGCTTTTAAATGTGATTAAGTAGATTTCACAAAGATATGGGAAAAAGGGAGAGAAAAGTAGTGATTTAATGAATTTATGACAATGGAAATTATACATTGTGTTTGCATTGATTTCTTGTGGCCAACTTGACTTTCAGTTATGTTTACATGCAGTAAAAAACCCATTCACTACAAAATTTCACATGGTACAATGAAACTTCAAAGGTAGCTAACCTTTCAAGATGGGATGGCTCCAAAACGCTTGCGCAGCTGTCGAGCGAAATCGCTTCTGTCTCGCAGTCGTCACGACCTCCTGAATTTGAACTTCCCAGCCACTGCAAACAAAGCATCATATACACCAATATTTACTACGTCAGAAGAACAATAACGGATATTCAGGAAGTGTAAGCATACTTACAAGAATGAAAAAAAAAGCAAAACAGCTGAACAAACACATTATCAATATTATTTGGACAAGTTCTAATTAGTTGTGCTCCCTGGCTATTAAGCAATTTCAACCGCCTTCACCTTACCATTACTCTAAATATGTTTCTTTTTCACTCGGAAAATTTCAAGTTCTAATCATTTCTGAAAAGAGGATATAGAGATAAGATCTACAGTTTGCGTTTCGTGTCCTCTTCTGATTTGGTTTTGGTTAAGAATATCGAGAAAGGATACCTAACATTTTTAAACTAAAAGATTCTTCCGGATATTACTAGGATAAAGTTAGAATATCGAAAGTTATTGACAAACTGAACAGATAATGTGCTAAAAGGAATTGTTAGCAGATGGCACACTTTCGAGAGAATTATGATGCATGGAGCGGCGTGCTAACAACATACCCAAAGAAATGAAAAACTAGACAATGTCGGTGATCAGATTCCGACTGAAAATCCGGAAAACATGGAAAAAAACTTTATTTTATATCGAATTCTACATCTCTGACAGGGAACCTCGATCATTTAGTAATGCAATATTATGGTACTTCAAAAAATAGAAAGGTAATTTTACTTATAAATTTGATAAAAACTAATTGATAAGCACTATGTTCGTTGCGCTCAAAGCTAAACTGCTTTCTCCTCATCCATTATACGAGTAATTGAAAAATCATATCTATGTCTTTGGGTTACTCCCAGCAGTGGAAAACCGATAGAACCTGGTGAATGACATTGACCGGATGATATTAACCGCCTACTAATATAGATGATACACGATGAGTGTTCTAATTTAGATTATATATGAATTCGACCAATATAAATATGTCGTCACTAACTTAACAAATGAAATAGTAAATTATTGAATGCCCTGGGAATTTCTGCATTATGACATAAACATTCTCACTGTCAACAAGTAACCAACAAAATTCAGTCAATATAAGACTACAGCGGTAAAGCAATAAGAGAAACAACCGCAGGGAGAGACGACCGGTATCGCTACACTTAAAAGCGGGAGGAGGAGGAGCATATTGCTCTCATTCAGCACTTTTCCAGCTCATCTTTCTCAGGTGCATTTGAGCCAAACTTGCAGAGGAACTTTTCAGGTAATATAGAATAAGACAAGAAGCTATCTGTCTACGGCCACAGTGAATTTAATTTACGATGAGATATCGGAAAACATTTTATTAAGTTCGCATTTCGTACTGCATACAGGATTATTGGGAATTCAATGATGAACAACATGATACCTCATCAGAAGTATGATATCCGTCTGACAGAAAGTTCATTTTATCTTGACGTTCTCGAAAAACCGATCCAGCAGCAGTTGCAATCGCAAATCACAAAAAAAAGTGGGGAAAAGAAAGGATACATTTTTTTTCTTTAAAAGATTTCAAAAATAGTTTAGGAAAATGGAATTAGATAGCGATGGTAGTTTTGGATTAAGTTGAGAATTGCTAAAGTCTGAGATCAATGTGAATAAACTTCATTATTGATTTCAAAATGTAGTACGCTAATATAACGATTGATTGGAGAGGTAAGAGATAAAATTGAGATGAAGTATCTTTATTCCTCTACGACACATTCCGCAATCAACAGCATTAACGATGGAACTGCTCATGGAATTCCGATATCTCAATTTTCTTAGCACTGAAAAATTGGAATATTGAAATTTGAATGATTGGATTTTAAGCTTAGCAGCTAGAAATTAAGGAAAGGTTGGTATTATGGTTTCGTCTTCTTCCTTCTAAGCATAAAATGTACAGCTAGTCCAGGAAACTTTTTTATAGCCATCGGGGCTCTTCGGTCATCCAGTGTCATGCATCTAATAATATGGTGACATGTCGAATGGATCATGACGTCTGTTATATGAAATGTTTTTTCAATCACTCTTCGGATTTTTTAATTCAGCATACAAAATTTAGCATTGAAAACTTTCGGAACACACTATTGTCCCTACCAACATTTCGTGAAGAATATTTAAGGCAAATTTTTTGGATGTATTGTCGAATGCTAAATAATGAACTAATAAATTGCTTGCATAAAGGACTGAAGTAGAAATTGTAAGTGTAATCGGAAAACGTCTAATAATCGTTTACTTCAGTATATAAATACTCATTCGGAAGACAATAAATACTTATTTCTAAAGTTTTAATTGTCTTCCAATATCATCCAAAGACAGTGAAGAATATTACGGAACAGATATTTATTGACTCCTCTACTACGAGGTTTGTATTCTCTGGGGTAAACTAAGAAAATAGTGTTAAAATATTCCTAAACAGATAAAATTCACAATGATAACTTCAAGAAAATAATCCATGTATATTTCATAATGTTCCATTTATCATAACTTCACGTTATATAAAGTGACAGTGTTGAAATATCAAGAAGATATAACAAGCCAAAATAAAACCGTAGTAGGATCCATTGTACGACATAGATTGATACGCGATTACTGATAGTTAGGATAATAAGGAAGATAATCAAAAAACCGACGATGTTTTTCAGTGCTAGATGGAGCAAAATGGACGCCAGTAAGTATCGACATGGACTAACTGTAATCATTTCGAAACCAATTTGCACATTTCATTATATAGCGTCAAATGAGTAGAATTCAGGAAATCGAAGCAAGAAATCATCAGCAGACTCAGGAAGAAGGCTTTTAGTCACCATTAGCCAGACCAATTGCTGTAATTCAGACAGCAATTTTCATCTTGGAAGAAAATACTTGCTATCGTTTTGCTGCTTTTATGCTCGGATCTTGGTCCAAGATACGGAAAAGTCTGATGAAGAGGAATGCGTCGGGGAAGAACCATCCAATGTATTCAATCTCAATGACGAATGTTCTAAAGTCGAGCAAGCATATAGCTCTGAGATGATTGGCAGTTTAACTAACCAGCACCATCGTAAACTGCGAAGAGGATGCATGTATTTCGCGATAGTAGCAGTGCACATCATGCATACCAATTTGAACTTGTGAATGTTAATGTTCGTTGTATTAAAGTGACCTTATTAGCCATTGTATTAAGCATCGACACAACCAACGCTAATGTTTGTTCTCCCGGAACACTGAATCTCTGCATTGACCATGTAGTGGAAGAATTGCAAATTTCAGCTACATATCTGATGTGACGTGACAGCAAATCGATTTTTTTAAAGACAAATGGGTGAAGTGTGCCTGATAGTATCCATAAAAAATTTGAATATGAAAATATGAATGAAAGGGTGGTCAATTTCAGAGACCTGAGGAAATATCAGGATCTATAAAGGACGGTATCAGCTAAGACTTGTTCTAACATCGACTGCCACTGTTCTTTCTGCCACTGTCATCAAAATAGGCATCAACACACGTCTGTCCACTATTCCTTTCCTTCTGTCCGTCCTATTTCTACTTCCCTACTCCTCTTTGCCCATCCCTCTTCTTTTTTTCTTTCTCTCCATTCTCTTTAGCAGATTCTATAAAGGGTAATGTTCCCTACATCACATTTTAACAAATTTAAGCCTACATTGAAATATTTAGCGATCCACAAGTACAATGCGCACAGTACTCAAATAATCCTTCACAGTGCTCGTTCACATTTTCCTCCTTCGTCCCCGTCCCTATCCTTGCATGCGCTCCACTTTCATCTTACGAATACATCACACAATATCACATCATACATCATATTATATCATATCATATCATATCACTGACAAGCCCACTACCACTAAAGGACCCTCCAAGTTGAACCATTCGTGAAATCGATTGACACTTCGCAGGCGTCTATCAACTATCTTATCTCTCACTTTCTCTCTCTGCCCATTTCAATCTGTCTGTTCCTGTCCCGGTCGATCTAATGTGTTGCAGATCAATGTTTAGTTGAGAAATGTGTAATTCTGCTAGCTGGTTGTACGGGTAGTGGTCTATGAAGAGGGAACCTCTCCCTTCCAGTTAGTACGTATTTTCTCCTTCCACTCTGTACTTTCTCTTCCTCCATATGTGCATCCTTTCTTCAATACTTTAATTTACGACATTGACGTAGATTTTTGACATACTGTTGACGACCAACTAATAGTAAGCAATTCCAGAAGTGCACTATCGTTCATGACTTATGATTGGGGTTGTAATGTAGGTTTGATGTAATAGAGTGACCAAAACAGATGAAGACTGCTTGAAAAATTACTTGATTCATCATCGAAATGATAACTTCTCAACAAAATTACTGCATTTCTGCTGCGAGAGGTAAATGTTTTGAAAGAAGGATCTGAAGATAATGCACTGGAATGACTGAGTAATGGTGAATGAGTGTTTGAAAGCGGAAATGCATGAAAGCGACAAACCTGTGTGACACTACCAAGTATACTGGATAAATGGCCTTTGGTACCCCGTATGATTGACCCCAATGAGGCTCTACTACCACCTTGACCAATTGGACTATCTGCGTCCAGCAAAGTATTGCTAACTTGCGTAGATTGATGTTGTGTGTTGTGGCTCGTTGTATAAGTTCGTGCTGAAATACAGATTGAACGAAAGTGTAAATATACGACGCTCACTAGCTACTATTCTTATCTTTTCCGAATCTTGCCATCCGAACACTAGTAATTATCAAAATCCCCTTCATATTAATTAGTGGAGAAAAAAAATAATACCGGTGCAGTTGAGGTAATCTTTGCGATCCAAGGCAGTATGTTGTTGCCAAGATGACATCCGTGAATAGTTACACCGCAGCAATAATGTAAACTGTTGAAAAAACCCAGAAATTTGGCTTGGCCTTCTGTTTTCGCATATGAAATAATGTTATAGTTGTTGTAACCACTCAATGCGTAATTGATGGGCTCTCCTGGGACTCTCAGATTGATTTTAATTGTATGAAAAATGTAAATGAAGCAATTTTTTTTTTCAATATATCATACGCACACGCTGTTATAATTTTCACTTCTTCCCAATGAATATTCTTATTGGATTATCCAATGGCTGATATTGCTGCAGTAGAAAAGGAGAAAGCCTACTACTATTTTAGTTCGGACAAAATTGCTCCCGACGAAGTGTTGTTTATATTTTGACAAACTGTAACCAGTCTTGATAAAAAAAGGGAAATTAGCCATTCACTGCTCTATCGATCGGTATAGCACGGTTTTATCCATCACGGCATTTTTTTTTCTCCATTTGCGGCTAAAATTCTACTGGTTTTCGTTTATAACATCAAAATGTTTTTGCAAACAGTGTAAACGAATAATCAAAGAACAGTGGCAGCGGAAACACATAAAACAAACGCGGGTGAAAAATAATATGAATTCATTATTGTATTTCATTTTAGTACTGAAAAATCATAATGCATTTTCCTAGCACATTTATTTTTTATGATCATTTTAACATAATGCTTTTTTAATGTTGTAGATTTTATTCAATTTGATATTTTTGTCATTCGTCGAAAATAAAAAATGGAAGATTTTTTCGATATCTTCTTTTTTTGATTTTCGATTAAATTATAAAAGTTTAAAAGTGAAAAGTAAAGTAATACCGATGCGTCAATATGAAGAAAAAAAAGGAAAAAAATAATAATTGAACAAGTTGGTAATTTTCATTTTAAGTTGTTGTGAGGCAATAACTGAAGAGCTTTAAGTGAGTGCTTTTACTGCACTCACTATCGTAAAATTTTTTCTCTCCGTAGTTTATGAAATTTTAGAACAACCAATTTTTCACTTAACTCAAGCGATGATACGCAATTACGTCAAACCTTCATAATCCTTTAGAATCGTAACATAACTTATTATCTATTGGATATAAATAAATTTGCATTATTGTGAGAGAAGTGACACAATTACACTTCACTCGTTAACGATACAATGGGACAAAGAATAAGGGAAACTACAAAAGTTCATTTTGAAACAATTCTTATAAAGGAGAAAAAATAAAGGTGAGTTAGTAAATAAGTATGAGAATTAAAGAGGACAAATTTGATTCAATGTATCCTGGGCTTCTTATTGTATATCGATCACTACAAGAGTACTGAGAATGTAGAACTAAAAAAATATTGTGGATGTCGCGCAATGAACGAAACATTATTCCTGTTTTCCTCCATCTTAATTGTCATTACTCTTTCCTCTCATCAATAATTTATAAACATTATCTTCGAAATAAAACTCTTCTATATTTCTTTTCATTGACTTTTACCCCAATGTCTAAACACTTTCCATTTTCAAAAACAAATCGATAAATCAATTTTTATTCCTAAGAAAAAGTGCTTATGATATTTATTGATCAGGAAGAGAAGAGATTTGAATTAGATGGAACAAAACTAAAAGGAAGGTAATTTATATACTTCATGGAATTTATTAATATTAAGAGTGAAGGAACGGGAGAGAATGATACAATAAACTTGCACTTATATTTATCAAAAGAAGCAATGAAATATAAAAATACTAAATTCTTTCAAAAACTATGATATGTTAGAGTTTGGTGAAGCAAAAAGAAATGCATTTTTATCCTGAATTTAAAAATTTATGACTGATGTCATGTATAATTTTAGCGAACGTGTGCTACATAGGTAAACGATATCTGGAAATTTCTATCAGCATGGATTTAATTGAAATGGCTAAGCTCACGAGAGATGCATGGTAGTTCTTCTGATCATCCTCTAGATGATGCAACAATTTAAAAAATGTTTTCTTGCAAATCGCAAAAAAAAAATGATTCAAGATATCTTCGCATTACTGTTGAATTCAAAAAGTAACATGTTCATACTTTCGTTGGAATAATTTCATCAAAACGAGATTTTTAAAGATTTTTAGATTTTCAAAACAACATTTCAAAGATTTTTAAGAATTGCCACTACAACGATATTTTGCTTAGAATGTATCAGTAAAAAACTATGTCCATTTATTATAACCTATAATATCTTAGTAAGAAAGGAATAAATTCTTCCTAATTCTTCATAAATACAAACACAAAACGATTACTGTATGCTATAATAACATTATAACAAATGCATGCATAAAAACGGAAGTCGAACATTTTAGGAACATTTCCTTCTTCGTATAAGTTTGCAAAAGAAAAAATGTTTATCGATCGGCTCCTATATATGCAGCCACTCGTTGCATTCAGCTTCAGCATTTTTTGCAAAATTTAAAGAATCAAAATTTAAAGAATTTAAAGAATTTTGTGTGTTTCAGAATTATCGATATTATTGTAAGATAATAAATATATTACAGTAACCATTAGTCATAAATCTCGCAAAAATCAAATAAGATAGAGTAGTAGCTTTAGGCGCAAAACAATGTTAAGTGAATATCCTCTAATAAATCCTTAATAGCTCTTCTCATAAAGGGTCGCCTGGAGACAAATTGTGGCCTGCATGTGTTGGGAAAACGCATAAATTGTTAATGTACTAATAGTTAATCGAAATATTTTCCGCCCAAATAATAAAATCACTGAATGTCATTTTCTGATAAAACACCAAATTGCAGTTGAGATACTAACATTTCGAGAACTATTTCAAATTAAAATTTGAAATTTTAACATCAACAAGGAAAATTCAAACTTTACCATTGTTATTCCGATTTTAAATAACAATAGAATGTGCTCTATTTGACCACAAAATAAATGTTAGAATCCTAATGGCGCAATTACTTTATGGCTAATGCTTCGGTTGGCCGTATTATATGCGCTGCACAGCGTACAATTACTATTCTTATAAAAAAAAATTACTTCTATATATTATTATAATAATAATAATATTAGCAGCAATTTTTTTTTATTACGAAAAGAAGCATTAATTTAGTAGAGAGTTAAAATATCCAGAAAAACAATCAATTTAGTTGTGAATTGAGATATCCCACCTATTCTTATCATTCCATCTCTCTGCTAATCATTTTATCCATGCTATAACCTGCTGAATCATCACAACTAAAAATTTTATTTCTCAATTTGTCGATATGATCATTAAGTTTTATCATCATATTTCATCAATTGTTCACTGAAAAAAAAAGAAAGCAAAAGTAATACTATATCACAGTGAATTCTAATGTTGAATTTTTGATGTATATTACTTATATACTCATATACTCATTTACTTATATACTCATTCTAAAATGGTTAATGAGTAATAGTCATCGAAAATAATTAGAAAATGTAGCAAAATTGTTTAGATAAAAAGAAAAATGCCGTATAAATAGTATAATAACAATACATTTAGGAAAAGTAGAAAATGAATTTTAGTAAAGAAATAAAATGAATTTTTTACTAAATTTTTTGAAGTGAAAAAAATTCTAAATAATAGCTTTCTTAAAAAAAGCAAAGATGAATTATATAAAATAGAAAAAGAAACGTTAACAAACAACTTTTAAATCAATAAATGATGCAAAAAGGGATGTGAATTTAATTAAACACAAATATTTTCATCGACTAATAAATTATCGTTTAAACGAAGTTCATGTGATTTAAGTATGTTTTCCGTTATATACAACTATTAACAATATAAGTAAAAATATAAATATGAATTAAAAAAATATATGTCTACATAATATATATATATATATATGCTATTGCGAAGCGGAAGGATATCTCAAAGCATGCAGCATTATTAAGTGAGGAAGTAAGGAGAGAGTATAGGCACTAAGAAATCTGTTGATGACAAACAACAGTAGTGCAACAGAATGGGACAGCACAAGACCGCTGAAAAGACCTAGATCAAAATGGAGCACATTGATAAAATGAAGCTTAAATGCAAGTAACACATTGAGTTCAATTGTAAATGGTGGTCATTACTGGGCAGTGCTGTCCCATAACATGCAAACTGTTGAATACATACAGATGTATAATGCCTAGCGCCAGCAACTCCTTCTTTGACTCTTCTTCATCGTAATTCGTTTTAGCGGCCTTAAGGGAATCGGTAAGGTGGAGCCAGCATATTTAACTAAAAGCATATATACATCTTCTAGAAATATTACTATAGTGTTCAATAAAATGGGTTGCCATTTAGTGTACCAATCAAATCTCTTCTCAATATAACGGCCACTCCCTCAAACTTCTTCGGCAACTTTCAAGAAACTATCTTATGAATCAGTTTCAAAAAAAAAGTATTCCTAAAATTATGCAAAAAAAATGATTCTGACAGATCAGGGAAATAGAAGATTTATTTTAATCATTCTCCTTTGTTTAATCTTTGAAGTTTTACAGTTTTATTGTGGAGATTGAACAAATGGCGAATGATTATCAGCGTTTAAATCAAGCATAGAAATGATATAATAGTTAGAGAAGAAAGGGAAAAATCCGAGAATAGATAATCACAGTAAGCTTTAATTCGGAAAGGAATGAATTGGGAATATTGAATTCGAGTCAATGAAGTAATTGAAGAGATTAACGCTCATCCTGATCATATTCTAAAATTGAAGTCCAGCAATTTATTAAAAATTTTTGTTCAACAACCTCTACGACTAAAAAAATATACCAATCATTATTATAAAAATTTGGTTAAAAATCACAGCTCACAGCAGAAGTTCCAATACCTAATATTTTGATGTAAAATATTACCATGGAATATTTCAATATAAGTAACGGATCAATCAAATGATGATTAATAACCGACATCAAATGATCAAAATGATTAATAATCAAATGATGATTAATAGCCAACATCTTTTGTAGCATATCATCTCCATTCAATTTACAAAAAACTAGTTCATAATGATAATGTTTGAAGTAGACAACCACTACTTCTTGGAGTTTTTTGAACATCTCTTAATTGGTTCTTAATTCATGATTTAAAGAATATAGTAAGAATGTGTTTTGGAAGTATTTGAACAAAGTTTAATGAGGAAAAGTAAGTTAAAATGGTATAAATAATTATGTGCTGTTGATATGTTTCGTTGATACAACCAAACCTATAATGAATTTAATCCAATAGTTTATGATTTATTATCAGTGTTGTTAATATTTTAAGCGGTAATTTGATGGATGAATATAGCGAGTTTGTTATTTGATTTTTGTAATAAAAACTTTTATCATCTCACTTTTATAGTAAATGTGAAGACTGTGCAACTCATCGGATATAATTTTAGTATAATGAACAGGTGAGCAAAACAAACAACTTATCATCATTTCAGCCATTTTATCTATTAACATTTTTAATAACAGCGATGTAAACGGCACAATCACGCAAATGCAGTAATGTCACAATGATGGTGACAAAAAGAAAAATATGACAATTAAAATACTGTAAAATAATTACTGGTGAGATCACATACTTATCGGACGGAAAAAAGACTGAAGAAAAGAAGAAAATAAGTGGGAGGTTGATGAAAGTGATGATAGGAAGAATTTATGATGAAATAACTCTCTTTTATGATCGCAACATAAAAAAACATGCAAATGAATACAAATTAATAAATTATCGCAACATTGAAAAAAACAACATAAACCTCAATGACTTTAAATAGACCTGATAATTTGCTGATATCATTACGACTAACTGCTTTGTACCTGAATTGGTTATGATTAGATGTTATATTAAGCCGGTTGCTTCAGATTAACACCATCTCATCTTCTCAAAAATTTCAGTTTAAGCCTTATCTCGTCGAGTTCAACAATACCGATTAAAAAAATTTCATAAATTACCAATTTTGAATGAGTAATTATGGCAGCAGAAAACATGACGAATTCAAAAAAAGAAATTTACTTCATTTCAGTTAGGCTGTTGAACGAAATTTGTAGAAATCATTTTAAAATAATGAGCAGTAGCATTGTATACGGTATGTGAGTCTACCTGTATTATGCAACAATTAAGACATCCTACTGCACAGTAACTAAAATATAATTAATTCTGTATACCATTTCAACAGTTACTAGTAATTAATTTAAACCAACATAAGGAATAGTTCTGCAACGCTCCGAAATAATCAATTGGATTTGCAAAAAAATCTACTCTCTATTTAACCATTCCAATGAGGCATAAAGCGACAACATACTAATGAATCAAAATTCAAGTTTCAATGCAAAATTAACCGGAAGGATATCCCTTAACAAAGTCCCATTGATTTTAAGTTTCTGGCAATGATCATATCCAAGCAAGCATCCAAAACAAATTGCACATTGTTTGTGTCTGTGGCGCATGTGTGATGACAATATATTTCTCGTTGTGGAGACCTGAAATGTACTAAAGTCGACCAATCTGATTTTTCAAACGATACAGGTCATATGTCATACTAATTTAAGGACATGAATTTTTTACTAATATAATATTCCGCAATTAAGGCATAAAAAATTAGATAGTTTCGATAAGTGTGCCAGGCTACAACAGTGATTGCAATAAGATTAAATAGTATCAGTCTGAACATTTATTAATGTTGTAAAAAATGAAAGATTAAATAATTTCATGACTTAAAATTTTCTTATTTTTAATTTTTTAAATTTCCATGGGTTGCTTAAAATTTTGATAAGAATCAATAGAAATTGAAAACCTATTAAGTTGTTCAAATTTCCATTGTATATAATTGATGCATTCTGTTTGATTCTGCTGTCCTATAATGTGTCAATTAATTTTTGAGTCAGAAAGTTGTAATGGAAATTATTACAGCATAAAAAATACCAGCGCGAACCTTTGTATTCCGGGAAGCATGTCGTTAAAGGTGAGCGAGTTATTTTTTCAGCAAACAGGTCTTTTTTATTTAAAAATAAGATGAAATGAATATTGGCGAACCAAGGGCTATTGCATATCGAGTCGAAAAGTTTCAAACTTTCCTGCATTCGATTCTGCAATACCTATTATTACAGTACCAATAAAAATATCGGTAACTGTTTTTTCTGTGCCTTAACTTATTGCAAGAATCATTTAGAAGACTTCAACTAAATTTTATGAAATTTCCTATGCTTCTAAACTTTCAAACTCAATTTGCATCAATTGAATTTGGAATTGAGAAAAATTAGTTTCTATATCTTATTATGAAATAATTATTTTCGTGATTGATATTTTAACTCTTATCACTAATTGAGATCAATTATGAAAATGTATCACTGCTCAAATAATAAAAAATTTAGATACCGTGCAATTATCTTCCCGTAATGTTTGGTCATATTCAGATAATGATGATATGAATATAATTGCATTTACATTATCAAAGCAGTGTATCCATTTTTTTCTTTCAGAACGTTGCCCACCAACATCGATCACTCTGAAATTAACAATTAAAAATTTCCCATAATCAGTACCTTTCTTTCTCTAATTAATTTCAAAGATTTCATTTTTGAATAAACATTAAATCCAAATGTGAAATGACTTTTACATCATTGTTTTTAATGTAACTGAGACTATCTGCCATTATGTGAATACTGGCCTGACATCATCATTTTTGAAATAAATTTTGAGAAAAATTAGAAAATGAAGTTGACATTGCGAAGCATATAATTATAGGAGAATAAAAAAGAAAGCTGAAAAGAGTTTTAATAGTTCTGCAGATGAAATTCAGTGACAAAGTTCTTCCTTAATAAAGTGTTTAGTAAAACATTCTCTTCAGTCACTTCATTTGTCCTTCCTTTAGCAATTTATCATTTCTTTGTTTCTTAAAGATTCAGTCAGGAGCAATCTTCTGCCGTTTAATGGCCGTTTAATGGCGACACTATTGCATGTTAGATTGTTGTTAAGCTATCTCATTCGATTTCACTGGTGGTTATTTATGGTCTTTTTTATTGATTAATTTGAAATTCCCAGGATTATTTAGCTCAATTTTTTATCATCCTCATGTCACGGTAGGATGTCCTAGATTGGATTTCATTTCATTTCATCAAATCGTTATTTGCATTTATGCTCTAATATTCGAATATGTAATGCAAATGTTGATTACGATATAAATAGCGAAATAATCAGTTGGAAAAGGAATACTAGTACTGACTAGAGCACATTGTATATCAGTAGATGGCTGATATTACGGAATCTAGTGCACTGAAGTGCATTAAAACAGTTGAAGTGCACTCATTTGTGCACTTCACATAAATAGCACAGTAAATTGCTGAGTATAGAGCGCAGATGCTTCTTGTTGAGGGCTTCTCCAGTTTTTAATAGCTTTATTCAGAAAACACTCAGGGATCGTGTCAGAATCATCATCTAGAAATACATCCTCATCCACTGTAGCCACGTTTCTCATTGTTACTTTTTTGTATATTTGTCTCCTTTTGACTTATTAAACTACCTGCCAATTTATTATTTGGTTACTTTATAACACTGCTACACCTGAGCGATATAGTTCAAAGGAACAAATGGACATCGGAGACCATTACGACTGTGTCTTCACCTGAGTTCCTAAACATATCTTTGGTAACAATGATTGCGATTAAATTATTTTTGTAACATTCATTCATTGGTCAAACCTCTGATGACAATTTTGATGTGGAAACCTAGTGAAATATTTACCTGAATGTAAGTCCTTTGAGCTCAAAATGTACTTCTGTTATTCCCGTTGTTTTAATTCTCGTCCGTAGCAAGTCCTGCTCTGTTGGTAAATAATTCGGGGAGCTTAATCTCGGCAAACTGTCTAAGAAACTGCAACATTTTACTGTTTCAAGATAAATTTGTACTTGTAATAATTGCTATTAACAACGAAATTAGCCATTGGGTTCTCATTTTGTCCACTTCTAATTCCATCTTAGCTTTTTGAAATCTAGCAGCAAAAATTTCATGAATGAACAAAATTGACCTGATGGCAATAACTTTATTAAGCAAATTAATTTTTATATAATGAACGAACTATTTGGCAGAATCGTCGATCTGATACTCATTGGATCGTTTGTAGCACTCTCTGACACCACCATCAGCCCAAAGACGTTGCACTGCTGCTGATAACTCTTCAACAAGCTCTTCCTTGTTTGTATGAACTGTTGCAAACACAAGTTGACTATCGCGCTGTAATATTGGCTAAGTTGTTACAACAATCCTTTTAAATTCTATTTTAATTTCAGTGAATTAATTGGAATTCTAAATAGACATATATACATAAATTTGACTCGGTCAATTCATTATAGTACATTCGGATGAAGGTCTGATAGTATCAAAACACACATGTTTCTTGTAAACTTAGAAAGACGCCAATACATGTTGCCAATATCGGATAGTTCGTATTAGCGATATTTGATTTATGGTTGGCATTTTATTCAGTCTCCAACACGAAATCATAGAAGCAATGATACTAAATGGTCGGTTATTTTTAACAACCCGATAGTAACACGCTGGTTTATTGCGGTGGTTTCGTGTTTTTTTTTTTTTTTTTTTGGTCGTTTGGTTGTCCATTTTGTGTCTTATTTAGAATAATACAGCTGTCCATAAAGGACATCTAAGGATCATAAATAAACGGTGGAAAAGATACAGTGACATAACATCATCTATTCTCATTCACGGCTGCATCTTTTTAATATTTGCATAAAATCTCCAAAAATTCAGTGATCAAACATCAGTGCCGTGTTGCCGTATTGATTGTTTTAAAATGGAATATTGAGAAAAAATCTATTTTAAATTTTGTCTATTAGACTTGTTAGTTATTCATGTCCTCTTTTACTATGAGATATTATCATTCGCAAATTAGAATTGGTAAAACCAACCATTCTCTCGGGATCCTCATATTCAATTTGTAAATGGAACATTGCTCTGAGAATTGCAAGCATGCATTGTATGCAATTACTATAAACCACTGGTCTTATCATCTCCAGATCCTTCTGTGAAAATCCATTGTTATGCAATATCCTGAATAATTACAAACATTGTACGCATAATATTTGAACATTCCTCATCCCCTATCTTACATTTCTTTTTAAATTTTGTTTGAAATTCTATTGAACTCTTCATGACACTTCCGAAAGAATAGATTTCAGCAGTGATGATTTTCATCATTTCTTCTAAATATCGTATGCCAATTAAGGAGGAAGAAAGTATCGCTAGGTGCTATTGCATAATATGAAATGGCATAATTTGAATTTTTTATTCCTTTTTTTATAATTTGAATTGTTTTTGGAATTAATTTTCAATATTTCTACTTTGAAAAAATTAAAACTAATGCTGTAGACAAATTTATTTGGTTTGAGAGGATTTTGAAATTGATCGAATAAGCAAATATTATTGGTATAAGGTATTTAGCACTTTACAGACCTCATTTGTTTGAGTATTGTGCTCTTTCCACTTTCACCAGCTCCTGCAATTAGTCATTTGAAATTATTTTTCAGTATGCGAGAATATATCATAAAATAAAAATAAAAAGGTTACAAGGAAGAAAAGATATTCCCAAAAAATTATTGTGTGATAGAATATACTACTTGGTATAATTTAACTTCCATTTAATAGTTCAGATTTAAAACCAAATTACAAATTACGAAACAGTGTGTATCATTTTAGATTATTCGAAGAGTCACTACAAAAGCCACGCTTCTCATTTTTATTTTCATTTGTTAGCATTGAATATTTTTAGTGATTTTCTATGTAGTATTACTTTCTGCTATAAACTCACTGCGAATCGTTGGACGTATTGCTTTAATTTTTTAAATGTAAATGGCAATTCTTGTGCTTTTTCAAAGCATTCAAAAAATTTCACTTTTTGGTATCGTTACTTCTGACTCATTTTAACAGCGATATCAGAGCTAATCGTTCGCAATTACGACGGTTTATGCGATTGATAAGCCAGTCACAATTGTTGGATCGTATGCCGAAGTCAAATACAATTAGAATTAACGAAGTTAATTTCAAAGTTAACTTGTCAAATCAACAAATTATTTCCATGTGAATGTGAGTGTTATCTACACATATGTACCATAATTTTTTTTTGTATGGAATTCTCTTCTGAAACTAATCCAGTGCTGTTTCATCATCGGTTTCAACATCAAACTTAAGTTATGAAGTATTGATTAAAAGAAATCTCACAAAGTTGTTCTTGAGGTTTTCGATAAATGAGTTAATTGGTATGATAATTGAAAAAGTATCACTGTTAATTTTAAATAATATTAAGCGAATTTAAGAGTATCGTTATCCTGATATCCTTTAAAGTACATATATAAACACGGTGATTAACTGTCTTTCCTCAATATATATATGATAGGAATTTAAACGAGAACAACTAAATTCGTAATGCCTACATTTTGTAGATAGATAGCATCGAACACTTTTTCCAAATAGCTTTTCATTAACAACATTGGTTATTCGTTTGCTCAAGAAGAAATATGATTAGCTTTCTCTTACAATGCTATGATGAGATCCACAATGAAGTAATGAGTGGAACATAAAATTATTTTGAAAGTAATCCAAAAAACATTCATCGAACAAAATGATTCAGAACAAACTATTTTTTGTAAGATTAGAGCAATAAAATGGTGAAATATCAATGCAAACCAAAGATTTTGAAGATAATAAGGAAATTTGTAGTTCTATTAAAGTAAGTAATATGATTAGCTTTCTCTAGTTGATCAGAGAATAGCAAATGTTAATCACTTCACATGTTTGAAATGTCTACTAGATTGTTTGCAATAAGAAATTGAGACTATCGTTTACGATTTTTGTTCACTTAAGTGTCACATCACAATCACTACTGATATGTATCCACTTGAATTATTCAAATTAAAAATTGATCTCATTTGAGCATTGAAATCATAAGTGATTGGAGGATGATCTTTTGAAATTTTTATAATTTTCACTGAGTAATTCAAAATTTGAAGAATGATAAACATTACAATAAAAATTGCTTTATATAATTGGACAAGAGAGCATCCATAGATGAAAGGGTTCAAAGGTGAAGTGAAAGTGCATGACTGTGAAATTTAAATCTATGTAGATGGTATCATATTACAAAATAGGCACAAGGATGGGTATTGTTTATTCATCAACGACTTAGTAGTTGGTTTTGTAATTTGTCTTCTTTAAGAAAAGGAAGCACAGTGTTATACAACAGTAGTTTTACTTATTATCATATCGAATTTTAAATTTGTGATGCTGGAATTATGTTTAGAGCAAAGTTGATAGGAAATTCTATTAAAATGACGAGAAATACAATATAAATGAAGGTTTTTAAAAAATATCGGACATACCTAATAAAAGAAGTTTAATGATCCGAAGTGACATTGACTGATCTTTTTTGATTTGCTCATCGATTCGACGGTTCAAATTCTTTTGATCTTCCTGATCGCGCGAGGTGCAATGCCCCATGGCACTAACAATATGTTACAATTCAGTTGTACGATAAGAAACACGGTGAATACAAATAATGCCGTGATTTTGATCAGAGAATTAGAATCATCCTGTGATTATTTAGTAAATGACAGCAGCAGTGATGAAGGATTGAAGGATTTATATAAAAGCGCAGAGGAAAGAGATCAGTTACGCAGTGATAACGTTTCATGTGATTCACTGATTGATCATTAACATCGGACAATATGACTTAGGCTACTGATTTTTTCGTCTCACTAATGAATCAGTAAGGAACGAATGAAAAATTTGTTTCGGTTTTTCAGCAGCGGTGAAGAATGAAAACATACGCAGTTGATAAATCAATTGGAAGAATTGAAGTAGCTGAAGCTAAACAATCACTGATAAGGATGATGGCTGCCGCAATCTTCCATGATAACGGCAACAACAGTGTTGTTATTAATGATGATATAATTGATGAGGAAAAAGGTATGGATAAAAAGGATGACCCTTAGGAGTCCTAGTATATTTCTCTAACTCTAATCCACTGTCGCTGGTCTAGTTGTAGTCGTTTTTTTTTTGATACGACTTGACGCTATTTTGTTAAATATGACTGATGCTGCCGTAAAGATGCTTCGCTGGAAATGAGATAAGAATGCGATTGTGGTAGGGGCAAGTAAAAGCTGCATCACTTGGACTAGAGCCCGGGATGCTTCAAGCATTAATCTGTGTCTGCAACCACTTCAAAGACCTATTAAAGGAATAGGCTAAGAAGAATCCTTCTGGAGGACTCACATAGGAGCAACAAAATATTAGTACCTCCTTCTCTACTTGTTGTCTATCTCTACGCTTATCAGTGAATTGCAGTCCTACATATCTGCCATCGGAAATAGCAGTTTAGCAGTCATCGACGATCTTCCGACAGCTCTATACCTCCCACACATTCACATACTCGCACACACAAACATACACACGCACACATACACACATACATTTCTACCTTAGAGGTATTTAATGTCCACAACTGTCCTCATTCGCAGGTTTCTATGGCTTTTCTAGTTAAACCTTTAGTAAGTCTGAATGCAGCTAACATAGTTACATAGGCCGTTTTTTTGTAGAAGTTATCTGACTACCGCTGCGTATAACTGATGAGAGCTTGAAGTTAGCTGAGACTGACTAATGACCAATTCTTCTGAAGCAGACAGCTAAACAGTAATCACAAACTAATGACGGATGAAATTCTCGTCCTACAGAGAGATTTTTCTTAGTCTATGTCGCACTTTTTCCTCTCTTTTCTCCTCTCATAATTTATATCTCAATCAATAACTTATATCTCAACCAAACTGTCATCATTTGAATAAATAAAAATGATTGTATTTAAATCATTATCTCAATCATATTTCAATCAATTATCATTATTGGAAACAATAAAGAAAAATAATTGTACTTCGATAATTATCTTTTCAAATGAATGAAAATATCCTTGCAATTTTTCATAATTTCAAAAAAAAGATAGGATATCATTTCTTTTTTTTTTAAATGACTGAAAAATGACAATGAACAATATATCATAAAGTTTTCATTTCATTTCCGGAATGTTTACTAAATGATAAAGAAGTAAAACATTCTTACCAGCTTCATTCATTTCAAATTTACTAAAGGTACATTGAAAAAGAAAAATATCTTTGTTTCTATTAAAGAATTTTGTTTTAAACAATGTTTTTTTTTTAGCAAAGAAGGAAGGATATGCATTATATCCATCCAATCATTAATTTTTAACTAATATTAAATAAAATTGTCTAAAAGATTTTGCAAAATTTTTTTCCTATTAAAACAAATATAGGATTGACATTTTAGCTATTATTATGGCTATTTTGAAAGCAAAACTTTAATGTGTGCATGTTCTATTGCAGTAAATGTGATACACAGTTAGTATTATTGAATTCGATAAAATTAGCTATCACTTCATTAAGTACATTCAGAAAATAGCATTGATAGGATTGTTTAAGAGTTGTTCACTTGTATTCTTTTAATAACATCGCATAATTAAATTGTTTGTTTTGCTAAGCATGTTTCACCGAATCGATAATATTACGCGAAGCATTAACTTTAACAGAGGGATATTTAGCATATTTCAAAGTAGTTTTTGATGTTTTTAAATAATTATAACTAATCATTGACGCTTCCTTATTTATTTAGAAAAATGTTTAATGTAAAAAGAATAAGGGAGTTATTCTTTGATGAGAAGCTAAAGATCCATTTTCTGTTGTTTCTGATATCTTGCCATGTGGATATATTTTAAAAATTTTAAATTTTATGCTAACATTTTACTATGAAGTAATGCACGAAAAATAAACAATGATCGAAATAAATATGGTTAATATGGTTAATATATGGTTAAGGATAAGATGTAAACAAATATTTCCGGAAGAAAAGGAGAAATGATATGAAATTTTAGTAGCATGACGAAATTACGCTGGTTCTTGTTTGGTAAATAATGTATGGAAGTACTGGACATTCATGACATACCTGACAAATTATATTTCTTTTATTTTTGAAGATAACATAAAAAAAGTACCAGAAACGACAATTTTTAATTTTCTATATTCCTACTATGATTACTCACAATGATTACTCAATACCTTCTTATTTGTAACGGTCTTTAATGAAACATTCCCCAGATTTTATCTATAAGTTACCTCTCTTTCAGCATTCTTTTCTAACTGTCATATTCTCGTGAAATGATACATTCGCAACAGAATCAAGATATTCCTGGAAATTAATCATCCCTTTTTACTGCAGCTTTAATACGAAGCTTTCTACTTCTACCAAAGAAAATTTCCCATTAAAAGATTAAAAAATAGACGAATTAACATTTTACCACTTAGTTAGTTCATATTCACATACAATTATAATGTGTTAGTTAGAAACGCTGAAAAAACAATCAATAGAGCAATTTCTTTATCAATTACTTGTTACTTAATGTTTTTATGATGATTATGATTTCACGATGAGTTGCCATTATCTAATCTATTTTCTTGCATTAGTTTTAGTTTGCGACAATTGCAAGCTTATAACACACGTTTCATTCATTTTACTGAAAAAAAACACATGATAAAAAGACATATCTATCAATCAATTTTGATAACATATTATTGAAATTTTCAATGAATTCTAGCTTAGAGTATACAAATCAAACAATCCAAGGGAGCAATTCATAAATTGTTTTCGATTCATTGTTACACATCAAAAACCGAATGAGAGAGGATAATTATCTCAGTTGATAATGATACATTTACCGAAATTTAATAATGCTAGTTAGATTTTATAAGATATTATTTCTCTGTGATTGCTGTCAGAAGAAAGCTATGTTGCTAGAAATAAACTACTTTCAATAAAATTGAAAATTTGAATAAGAATTTAAGAAGCCTAAATTCAATTGAAACTTATAATCACCATTTGTTTTAATCACATCTCGAAATCCTCATCGTAGACCCTTTCGATTAAGGAAATATATTGTACGAGTTCACCATATTTGCTTCTTCAGAAGAACAATTTCCACCCTTATCCTCAACTATTACACATTGTGTCATCTTCCAAAAATAAAACAATATACTACTCATTAATTTTCGCAGTTTTGCAAAAATTCGATAATTAGAAATTATGTATTATCTACACTTGCTATATCTAAAGATGACAATCAGTTTATAAACACGCCCTATTTTTCCCATCCGGATTATCAAGCCATTTTCAAAAGAATGCATTCATATTTCATTTATTCACGTGAGGTGCTACGATCCCTAGTAAGTTCTCCTCCTTACCAGGATCATTCCTATTTCTTTGTAACTGCTAAATTAATTCATACTGTTTAATAGGATGGTCACACTGTCAGTGGCTCTAGGCAGGTTATTTAGTGCCTGGGACATGAAACTATCATCGCATCTAACAATCCCTTTCCTCTTCTATTACACATAGCGTTTAATGACCCTCTTTGTTTAAAAAACGATGAAGCGAATTTCCTTACAAATCAAAGCAACCATGAAAAATCTAAAAAACATGAAAATTACCACCCACAGGCAGTAAATTTATATTCAAAAAGTGGGAATACTTCGCTAATCCTCAGAAAACTAACAACATTCTCCAGAAGTGTTAATTTTCTCGCATTTTTATGTCAATGAAAATCAATTTTCAACAGACATGGACATGCAAGAAATTTATATGAAAAATTTGTTGGGCACAGCATGTAATATTTTTATTAATTTGAAATAAAAACATTATCAAAATATAGAAACATGAAATAGTACAGGTAACATTCACAATCCTCATTAGAATCCATATTTTCTTGCCGACGTTCGCTTATTATGCCGATTAACAGACCACTGCTCAGCAAGCTGTTCTTCTCTAGCTACTGCCTGAAACATCATTTCCACTCGTTTACTATTTTGAATGTGTATAATAAATTCAAAATCAAATAAAAGTAGATTAAAAGGATAAAAATACCGTAAGAGCAGTATGAGGAAGGCGAAAGACTTACGATACTGGCAAGATATGTGATCTGATGTTTTCGTCGTGCCAACATGTTAACAGTGTCTTTACTTTTCGGTATGTTAGCAAGATGTGATAAAGTTGCTTCAGCAAGCGATTTGTTATGAAGACTTTTGAGAAGCGTCGCATGCACATTTGGGCCCAAAACCTTAAAAAATCAACTCATACTTTTGATACTGAAAACAATGAATGCAATCACGGAGACCAGTATAAGCTTTCACAATAAGAAATCCGCATATTAAAAATTAAGCGACGATCTAAAAAACAGTTCACCTTATCAACACTAACATCGACCATATTTTCCACGGCCTTAGCAGCGTTGGAAACTGTGCCACCCAAATGTGCAACATCTTGCGAATAAATCATACATAAAGCTTGCTAAAAATAGTTGCAATTTAAGGTTTCGTGATATTGACAGCAGTTGACATTGATATTGACATTAAATACAGCATTCACATGTGCAGAACATAGGCAAGATCTGAAAAACTGATCACAGAAACTTACATTGTCATCAATAGCTCCAGGTAACGTAGTGGAGGTAGATGTGTCATAACACTCAGCGGTAACTTCTGGATGAGAAACGAAAGCAGGTATATTATTTTCAACTTTTACATCATCTGTTAGTTCGGCCTATAACAAAATCCAATATAAATAAAGGCAGTAAAGAATTCTGTTAATTCATATCAGAATCGATTGTACAACCTGAATATTTTTAATTAACACTTTATAAGAGAACTCATAAATCATGCTGCACAACTTAAACAAAAACTGAGAAGTTGGAAAAAACAAATTACTACCACCATAGAACTTCCATATGATTATCAAACTTACCTTTCATATTTCCCAAACTCTTCGGTTAAATACCGATATTGCTTATATTTAAGAGAAGTGTCAGATAAAGGAGATATAATGAAATAAAATTAGAACTTAAGGATGTCCAATTGTCAGTTCATGAGTTTTTGAACCAGTTTTGGTCAATTTTGATCAAAAAGCTTGGTGGTTATGTATTTTTATAACAATACTTGCAACTAATTTTGACTTACGAATTAAAATTAATTGGAAGATCCCTGCTTAGTCAGGAAAAGTCAGTGTCCCTTTATGGCATATGCAATATATTGTTCGCTTATAAACCTTTGCCTCATTATAAATATTGCGAACTACTGCTTCCTTTCATATGATGCAGCTTAATGTGGCACCGAGCAACGAACAATTATAGATATACATGTTTAAACGCATATCTAAATATTCACCACGATCAATATGTACGGAAACAAAAACTTCGAATTAAACCAAACCTGTTCAAGTTTTTTGTTACGTGAAATATTTGAGACAGTTGTAATATTCGATACCACAGGAGGATCATCAACTGCTTTGAGACCAAAGAAGTCTGTTGAATCATGATCTTCATCAGACGCATCGTCAAATTCTTCAGCAAATTTTGTTTCTTTCGAAATCTCTCCGACAGTGGGGATCTATAAAGCAATTGGCATTAGTGACAAACACTATGAGATCAAAAACATGGCCAACAAATGCAGATAAAGCAATTTGTAATACTGAAAATGTATAAAAAACAAAAGATTACTAACTCCAGGCATTTTAGCATTTCCTGTGGAATGTTTACGGTTGGACATGAAAAGATTAGACTTTCTTGCAATTTTTGAAGCATTCTTAGGTTCAGGTAAGACTGCGAGGAGATTAGTAGATGAAGAAGCTGCCATCGAATGACTCGGTTGCTGAAAAATTAAAATAGTAACCGTAATACAGACATGAAAATTAAAGTTGCGTGGTGTTTGCTAATAAGAGGTTCAGCTGCTATAAGATACTAGGATATAAGACATTCCACCGAGGTGATGAAAAAATTATATGTTAAAGGGAAAGAGAGAAGCTGGAAGCATTTTAAGAAGAAACCACGAGATCTGGCCGGTGGATTAAAATAAGCCTGCCAAACAATATTCCCTTGGAAATCACCATTATAATCTAAGTGTCAAAAAAGAAACTCCCAACTTCGTTACAGCTTCCTGAAATATGAAATGCAACTTGCACTTAAGCCAGCTGATTCTTCTACTCAACCCCAACGGTAAGTTAAGCTAGAAATGTTTTTGAACACACTTATCTTACCATATCAGACTCTCTCTGCTTTCCATCACCAACTAAGCCTTTTAATCCACTAAAAGCTTGTATGACGACCATCTTCTTTGCATTGATTCTGTTATCTGCGAGATTCTTACTGAAAGCAAAAAAAGAATTTGTATGGTAAATGCGGTCTTCAAGTAAATCCCTTTTTAAACTGAAATAATTCTAAATGAGGAAACGATGAGAATCAGTAAGCTCACATTACAATACAAATCAGAAAAATACAAATTATCTGAGCCATATCACAAAATAAGGACAACATCAGCGAAGAAATAAGTAGCGGAACAATTTAGAAAAAAGAACCTTGAATGATGGTTTTCCGAATCACTATTTGTATGAAGTGTACGACAGCGTTTGCGTTTTCTTTCAGCTTTCTTTGCTAGTTTCAGCTCCCAATCTTTTCGTTTCACCAAGTCGTCTAACTCTTTCTCCTGTTGTACAGGCCTATCAGGCAAAGGTACTGAGGGCGGCAAATTTGTCAGTATTGATGATCCTTCTAGAAGTATAACAAACTATAGGTAAATAATATCTTAGACAAAATTATGTACTTCATGAAAAAGGATTATTATTTTTTGAAAGGACTCCTCCAATTCTCAAAAGGCAAGCACAAAGAGTACCAGATGGAACCAAAAGTAACAAAAATAAGCTAACAATATAATAAAACAGTGACAAATTAACTCTTACTGAAAAAGTTAAAATGATGTCATAGACAATAAACCCACCAGCATTTGTAATACCGTCATATTCCTCGACTACACCACCATCTTCCTGCCTGAATCCATCTGTCGTCCTATCGTCTTTGCTTGCGGATGTCAGACGTTTCTTACAATTTGAAACTACTTCCGCATAAATACATTCCTCATTTTGTGATTCATCAATGTCATCGTCATCGCTTTCAGCATAATCAACTAAACTTGACATCTACCTATAACTTATTCAACCTTCACTATCTGTTTTCAGTACCGAAACAAATACATTCCTGCACTTTATTCAACACAGAAACGTTTCCCCTCACTTTTCTGGAAATCCAAAAGTGTAGATATTCACAGACATAACGAATAATTTCTACACATCGTTAACCGTCCGTACAACATACCCCGTTAACTCATTAATTTATATCCCTGACATTTAAACAAATTTCGATCCCTCAAAACACGGCCGCACATATGCGTTATATACGCCGAGAATGACGTCTTCTCGTATTATTCGAACTGCATGGGCCATTATGAAATCATAGTCCCATTGTTGATTGATCTTACAGATGAAACTATCGTTCAGAAGAAGTAAGGAAGTTTTAGGTCTTTGGAATGTAGTAGAAAGAAGGGAGAAGTAGATAGGAAAAAGCGGGCGGCCATTTGGAATAGCAAATTTGCGAAAAGATAGTAGACAGAGAAGATGTATCGATAAAGCGAAACGTCTGTAATATACAATAGGTCTATGCCCGAAATCTTACTGTATTGCTGGACATAGAAAGTGGAGATAACTCATGCAGAAAACGAAAGACATGGAATGATATGTCCGTGCTATTAAGCAAAATGATAAAATATGGTGACTGCTGATATGATAGATATGATTTTCAACTTTTTACACATTTTCAACATTACTAATCATATTGGTGGAATATGAATTGTTTAAGGCTAATTCTGCTAATTCTGGTAAGACTGATCGATATCAGAATTTGCAATACATCAATGTTGCATGAATAAAATTTTCTCGTCGAAACTAATAAATCAACTGCATAGTTTCAATGATACATTTTTTGCAAGCAAAGAAAGGCGAAAACTTTATTTTAGTAGCGTTGATTATAGATATGAAACTTACGATTAAATGTCATTCCCTTAATCATAAGATATGTATCATTGAAGCATATTTATTTCATTGATTTTTTTTCTTTGTAAGAAATTGAAATAAGTCTATAGTGTTTTTTTTTAATGCAATAGCAAATTAAAGTCTGTTGCAAATAAAAGAACAAATTTTGTTTCCACACTTCAACCTATTGGTCATGTATCGGGGAAGTAATCTTTAAATGGCCAAATATTGGAGAAATTTATTAAACCAATATATAACTCCACTGCTATTTACACATAATGTGAAAAAAAAATATGTAATTTGCAACTTTTCTGATATAAGGCAAAATAATGAACAGTCTTAAAATGACCAAATATCGAAGGATCGGATATGACTCAACAAATTTATATTTTCTCTATCAAACTTCACGTTATGATTAAATGTCAATGCTGAATAAAGAAGCTTGATGAAATATTAACTGTTATTAGAGAAACGTTTTTCACAAAATCCCACTTGAGAACTTCAATGTGATACGAAGCTGGCAGATTTATGATGGAACATTGGTTTTTATAGAAGTTTTTCTTGTCGATGAAAGTAAAATGTTGCGAACCACCAGCAGTTGTATAATTATAAATTCAACATAAATGCTTGCTGGGGCGTATCCAAGCTTGTTTCGGAAATCGACAGATTACATTCAGTGTAATTATGCTATCATCAAGTATTGGACAGGTATGGTTTCTCTTATCCTGAGCAGTACAGTAAGTAAAGTAGTATGTATTAAAACTTGTCGGTTCTTCTATGTTCACATATTCATAAAGTATCTTTTCTTTTAGCTGTAAATTATGATAATGTTTGTTGAATTTTTGATCGAATCCGAAAATTTATCAAATCCCAAAATTCTAAACTTTCATCTTTTTAATGAAATAAAATTTGTTCATATCTTTTAGAATTTGTGAGCAATTTATCGGTGGAAAAATATTCAAATATTATTGCTAGCGTTTTCCTATTCTTTCTTCATTTTCTTGAAAAAAACAATTAATAAAAATAGAAATTTTGTTTGTTTGACAATACTTTGTATTCTGATACTACTTAAAAAAGCACATTCATTTCTATCATCCATTGCTTTTCTTAAGAATTTTTTTGTATGTCTTAGCTTATTTTCTTTAATATTCGAAAATTACGCTCACCGTATCTCTCTCTTTACCAGCAGCATAGTTTTGCAACAAAATATAATTGGTTTTCAGAAATCCTAACATACGAAGAAGTTACACTATATTTATCAAAAACGGGACGAAAAAGGCCGCTTGTTCTTTGTGGCCCAGAGGGAGTTGGTTGTTTGGAGTTGAGACAACGTTTGGCTGAAT
>CAKAEH010001742.1:0-33059 GCA_916381525.1 Cercopithifilaria johnstoni | reverse complement strand
TGAGAGCGGTCTTTTAACTGAAGCAATGAAATTGAAACGTCGTCAAATAAAAGAGAAGTACGAACAGGTTATTGCACAGCTTTATCGTGATGATTCTTATAAACGCTAATGTGAATGATATATAAGTTGAAAAGTTCGTATCCTACAAAATAGTGATGTCTTCGTTTTATATTGTCCTTTTTATTGTTTTAAAGTTCAAAAATTTCAAACTTTAATTTTTTAATAGATTTCTCCTTTTCACGAAAAGCTTAAGAATAAGATACAGTGTTAAACTTGAGAGTAAAGATGCAATGTCGTGGAATTCATTTCGTGGATTTGTTAATTGTTCTTTCTTGGTTGTAATCCGGAGTTTGGCGAATATGTTGCATAATAGGGTCTGTTGTAACGAATTTTATTGTCAATATGTTGCACAAAATATTAACCTGTAATGACAATACACTGATAATTGCGTAGAGATATTATCTTTGAAGTCGACTGAAGGAGATGAAGCGGAAGAAATAAACGTTTCCGCAAATAAGTAAAAGATTTGAATGAAAGGGTTAAATAAATGTGCGAGGCCAACTGCTGGACACTTGCTGATACTCTCCAAAAAACTGTGCCGAGTAAAGGATTTAAACCCTTATGTGTTGTGGGCATTGGATTACAACTAGTCAGTTACAATATTGGGTGGTCTTTACTTTTACAGAGTGGGAGTTGGCTTTTAACATTGTGAAAATTGCTTATAAGAGTGACTGTCAGATTGGAAGACCTCTGCAATATTTTGACATTGGAAGTAGATTTCGTTCTAAACAAAGAAAGTCAATGGACAAAGAGCTTATAACCAATCAATAGTTGATACAAATATGGCTGTCAAATCGGAAGAAATTATCCATAAAATTGAGAGCACATTTAAACATATTACGCAATGCACATGTTCTTTGTTAACAAATTGTAACATTCTAAGCAAAGCAGATAATCAGCCATAATCAGAAGATGAGGTTTGAATAACAGAAGATATGAAATTGGAGTAGTTTTATATTTGTCTAGGGAATATCCAAATAAGACAATCTTTGGTTTTATGGAATATACAAATTTATTGCGGCATATAATTTGGTTTTTCCGACAAATGCTGTGTTCACAAGAATGGCAATATCGGTTTACTTTTTCAATCAATTTTTTTGACAAATGCAGGCGAAAAAGGAATAAGGATCCGAAACAAAACAATAAGCAAAAAATGTTTATTGTTGAAATATATTTACATATGAACAAATTACAAATTATTTTAACATGATATTATATTATTGCCGGAAATTTAAAAATGTATTTGAGACCAACTTTCTCAAAGTTTTTTTAAGAATATGAGCGCAAACATAATTATATGGTTATCTACGTTTGAATACCCAGTTATTCCTTCATATCCGACAATTCTGATTCTTGTTAGTTTGAAAAAGAAATCATTTTTCCTACGAGTTGTCTATTGCTCGTGCTATGTTTCGTTTATCGTTTAAAACTTTTTCGATTTCTACAATTGCTATTTGCTTCACTTTCCTATTAAGCTATTAAGCGAAGCGAGCAGCATGTTGTTTTAGTTATCACTTTATCACTAAAATCTCGAGAACTCCAAAAATCTCTCTGATTTTCTGTTAAATTTTATTGCTGCACGCAAAAATAAAAATAGCTCTGATTTTTAAAGTCCGCAAAAATAGCTCTGATTTTCGAGATTTAAGTGATAAAGTAGATCCAGTAAGAGATGCTGTCCGATTATCATTCATAGATTTCCTTCCACTCAGTTTCTACCAGTCACTTTTGGATTCAATCAAGAATTAAGCGTAAATAGAAAGCAAAATAACAGAAATATAATTTAAACCACTATAATATAATAATTTTACAGCCATATGGTTGAAATTATTTCCCTTATTAATATATCCATAACAGAGATATCTTCCAAAGCTTGCGTAATTGTAGAGTTCACTGTAGAATATCCCTTTGCAGTAGAGCATCAATCTTCTTGTGCTTTTAAAGTGAAATTTCGATTGAATTTGCTACCCCATTCATCATTTTGCTACCGTCTTCGAATACTTTTTCGCTCATATGTATATTATTTATGTTCCTGCAAATTGCTTCGATCATTGAACCCTTTATCGCATTCATCACATTTAAATGATCGTTCATTCTCGTGTATCCCTTTTTGTGCTTATAGATTGCTATGATTACTAAATCTCTTGCTTTTGCCATAGATCATATTTGAATGGTTGTCATTTTTGTGCATCTTTACCTGTTATTGCATATATATGTTATATATGAGTATAGTTCGTACCGTATATCGCAAGTAGACGGTATGTCTGAATCTTTTGTCACATTAATTGCACTTCTTCAATCTCTTATCCTGCATGCATCCCCATATAAACTTGCATTCTGCTTAAATATCTGAGAAGGACTAATGTACTGATGTGTTTGAAGTTATTCCGGTTGTCCATTACAAAGACTGAACTATTTTCTGTGTTGTACTTAGCTAAAATGATAAATTTATTGGGTAATCATAGTCAAAATAGTAACATATTCATGCAGTGGTATGATTTTAAGCAATCATTCTTGCTATATTTCTTCTTTTTATACATGTTGTTCGTTTAGTGATGAAACTTTTTCGTGGAAGACATCTTCTAGTTCCTTTAAAGCTCTTGCAACAGAAATAATCATATCACGCATTTAAATTTAACAAATTAGCCGATCAACAGAAAAGTTATGTTCAATGACTTCAAGGTTTCGTAAGTTTACGAGTACCATTGAGAATGTTTTCGTAAAACTCGGTACGGAAAGAAGGAGTGTGCGTCGATTCCCCTCATATTCAACAATAATATGCGATGCTTCCGGCTGATTGGCTGCAAAAAGTATATGGGGGAACGATTCAATAATAAATGGGTCTCGATCCACGAATGGAAATCCATCTACCGTATCCGGAATAGTCGGTCCCAAGTGTTGCCAGTGAAGAATTTGGCTGAGTAATTCAATACCGTTTAATTTTTTCGTGAAACGTTTCAAATCAGACAAGCATTCGCCTAAAAGGATTTGTTCGTAAGCTTGATTGAAATTAATATCTGACTACGATACCTTGTGTAATTTTTTTAAATCATTTCCAGATATGAAAAGAGGGATAAGAACAAAATACATCGTTCTATACATTAAAACTGTTCATAAATTTATCAATTCTGTTTGACTCACCCGATGTTCCCATAATATGAACGCCTTCCAAGCTGAACTGATAAGGGTTGGTTACGAGATTGAGCATCTTACCGTGTTTTGAACCCATTTGAAATACTGCACGATGAATCGGTTGCTGAGGCATTAAATAAGTAGATGGATCACCTAGACCAGGCATGACATCAACTTCCAGCAAACTCTGGAATATCTTGCAAGTACTTTTGTAGACAAGGATGCATACATACCCCAATAAACATTACGATGGATAAGTGCAAAGAACGAGTTCAACTTACAGATATCTTTGATAAAAATTTATCCATATGTGCTACACATTCAACGTTTGGGCACTCCTCATTTTTAATTAGATAACGAGCAGCAGTTGTAAATTCTCTTCCCTGGAAGCAAAAATATTGAGAACTTCAAAAACATAAATTACACTTACATTTGAACATTTTATTTTCCGAGTTGAACAATTGATATCAAACATCTTAAATACGCAACTCACCTGTTCCGTAATAGCAACACTTTCACCGGCTACTATTAATCGCACTACCCTTTCTACGATATCACGTTCCTGAAAGGATTCCATTTAGCAAGAACTTTTTTTTCATTTATTGAAATAAGAATGACTCAATTCAAATCTTTGAGTGACAATTTTTGAAGACAATCACACAAAACTTATAAATGCTATTTCTTCATCTGCAATACCCTAAATTGAACACACAGAAACGTACATCAAGAATATTAAAATGATAAAAGAATTGAAGCACTCTTTGTTACGACATGCGTGTTCTTCACCAAGGAAAGGATGATAGAACATGGGTATATAAAATCCTATCAATATGTACATAACTGATTTCAAAGAAAATGATTTCATAATGTGGAAACCTTTCCGAACAGCGGTAGAGAGCCACAAAGCCACTTCTGCAACAAATCAAGAGAAAATATCTTTTCAGCATCTTTATCAGCTTGGCCGGTGAAGGAAAATCCTGAGACGAACACAACATATCTTAACAGAAATAACTAATAAACTTTTATTAGTTAATAAAATAAAATTTGTTCTAATTTCAAATCATTTACTGGAGTAAAGGCAGAATAAAGCCGGTTATTTTCATTTGAATAAATTAAATTAATTTGATGATTATAAAAAAAAAAGACTATCTGCTATAGTTCCTTCCAACTTGAATCGTGACGTGAAACTACCTGTCATCATTTAGAACTGGATATGTCGGCTGTGGTGCTTTAGAAGGCCAAATCGCCCGACTAACTTGAAAAATATCATTATCAAGTTGCGTGCCATATATGCCAACCACACATCCTGTAGCAAATTCGTCCATAACAAAATCACCAGAAAGGCGGACAATTTGGTCGTCGTCTTCGAATTCCACGAAATCTTCTTCACCTACTAATCTGCTGTCAAAAATTATTTTCACATTAAACTCAAAATTTTGGAATTACGAGAAGTTGATTAAAATCAACTTAATTAAGCTAACTCCGAAAATGTCAATCATCTTACTTGTCTTCGGCAACTGGCTGTGGAAGAATAAGCAGTTCCTCAGCAAGATCACGAAGGATACTTGGCCTCAATTTAACACGTTTTGCTACCACACCAATGACTAAAACCATATCATCTTTTCTAACCTCTGTAAGTCGACGTGGTTCAACATCGTCACCTTAAAATTGGTTATCATTATTTCATCTACTTTTTTTAAAATTAAAATTTGCAAGTGGAGATAGGCTCTCTACCATATTCTTTCCTCTTCTCTTTCATATCAGTAACTATTAAGAGGCCAAATTCAGAGAACCTATGACACCCTAACTGCTTATTTTATCATTCACCGTGCTAACTTTGCTCATTTATTATATTTTTTTTCAATATCAACTAGACAAACAAAATTATTCGGTTCAACTTCTAATTGATTTTTATCGTTATTAACGTTAAGTGTAAATTAGCAACACTAGTTGATATATTGGAACATATTTAAAATTCTAATTTCATTTCATACTTTTCATCGATATAAGATGATACCAAGTAATAGCTTTGCATTATCAATAATTCGTTTCTGCAACAGTTTAACTCTTGCCCGATATATATGATAATATTGCCGATGAAAACATTCCGCTTCGATGTCTTTTTTTCCAATCAAATATTTATCTGATAAATTCTGATACTCCGCCGAATAGCGTCGATGATAAATCATTTACTAAAACAAAAGATCTTTAGAAGAATTTAGAAGAACTTAAAAATATTAAGAAACAATAGAAGTAGTAAGAAATAGTAAGATATCGAGGAGAACTTGAGAAAACACGAAACGGATCCGAAAAGAACCAAACACATGCAGCAACAAATTTAATGCCACTTAAAATTTCCGCTTGCACATTAATCGTTTCAAGTTTTTAAGATTTCATTGCAGCTAAATGTTCTTGTCATTGTTTATCATTATTATTGTTCAGATGTCTTGTATAATTTTCCGATCAAATTAACTTTCGCTCAGGTATTTTGTTCGTATTTTACCTGTCGTGTGTATCTTATTTATTGTAGTGAATATTTATTATTACATTTTTTTAATGTTGACTCAGGCAGAAACTTTTCGTTGCCATGATATACAAAATGACGTGAGGATTAAATATTTAATAAGGGGTACGAATCTTTCCGCATGAAATTGTTTCCGGAAACGTATTCGGAAGATTTAGGAAGTGAAAATTTTAATATTTGCTATAATTCTAACTTTTCAATTATTATGCAATATTAATTCTCATATAAAATTAACTTTCTCTCGGGTATTTTATCCGTCGCTGTGTGTATCTTATTTATTGTCGTGAATTGTGTGTGTGTGTGTGTGTGTGTGTGTGTGTGTGTGTGTTTTATTTATTGTAGTGAAATGAAACGTAATTTATTTCATTTTCCATTAGATCAATAATGCTCAAAAATTTTATTTATTCTTGAAAGAATATCTAAACAAAAAAATAAATCATTAATTATAAAATGATCATATTATCTCATTTCAAATATGGATTTCAACTTGACATATTTAAATTTCGAATCATAATTGGATAGCACTTTTGAATTTTGCGAAACTATGACAATTAGCATTTAATGAAGTGATTGAAGAAGAAACTTAACCTAGCAAAATAATATTAGAAGATTAAATTTTTTGTAGATTTCATAAAATTTAATTTCCTTTATGATTTTCTTGGTTCAATAGAAGTTTGTGGGCCATTTGGAATTTCTTGAAGATTAATGGAAACATTTACAGATGGAATTGTTTTATCGGAAAGGAAAATGTGTGCAATTGCAGATGCCATACGTCCAATTGCATCAGCGTTTTCATCTGAAAAAGCGATTATCATCCAGATGATATAAGCAAGAGAGTGCAGTGTTGCGTTGTATAATCAAATTCTATTAATTAAATTAATAGGAAATAAAGGAAATAAACTATTAATTAAATTAGTATCCTAGAGGATAGATAAAAATTGATTACAATAACTTGAGAATTAAATTATTCGCTATATGAAATTCATGATTTTCTTAAGGTGTCTTTACAAGAGTAAACAATAATTCATTCCTTTTTTTCACTCTTAACATATCTTTGTTTATTTCGCATATATCATTCCTACCAAAACTTTCGGAAACTGTATCGGTTCGAATGATTGTCCGTTCAATTGTTTTCGCACTTGGTCCAGCAAAAACTGTTACCTTATCCTGAAAACTATTTGAAGTCATAATGTGAAATTTGAGGATAAATATAAAAAATTTTTTGACAATTTCATTGTATACTCGATTAACCTTACCTATTTAAATTAGTAATAGATTTACACAGGTAATAATGAAAATAAAACAAATCGCTAATTTAGGAAATTTGAATCGATTTACGATCAATTGCGAAACGCCATCTTTTTCCGAAATAGCAACGTTTATTCTCTTTGTTTCTCTTCCGTTGATAATTTTGTTTTGGCTTTTTGGTGTGGATGAAAGAGAAGATTGATAAGCTGATAATAAATTAAGCATACAGGTTTCTTTTCCACATTAATAAGTTCAGATGCATAAGCTGGATCAGCTCTATCCCATTCAATATCCGAACATGATGCTAACGATTCGCCAAATTTTACTTCTTGACCTTCTGAGTCCTACATTATTGATGGAAATATCAATTATGTTTTAAAATCGAATTTGTTATAAGACTCTAATATGTACAAAATTGGAAAATTTACTCATTCGTCAGTAATATCCCGGGTTATCTCGATCAATTGGTAGATTTATTTGACGAGAGGAAAAAGAAAATGAAATTTAACAGAAATAAATTTAACCTTTTTACTTAATTGCTTCGTTTTAATCATTTCTTTTTTCTTTATTTTCTTCTCCAAATTTTTTTCACTTGACAACGACATTTTATTATTAATTTATACCTTTAAGGCAACGAACGATTTATAGTAAGTAAAAACAAAAATTAGAAATGAACGAAAGCGATTTTTAATATTCGACCGTTTGCTATTTCAGGATTGTTGTACACTAAAATTTTTATCCATAAGAAATTTAAATTTATTCCAACAATTTCAATTATTTTTTCAATTTGTAAAAATTTAATTTTATTTTTTGTATTTTACATTAGAGCAATAAAATTATTAGGATTGAAAAGAAAATTAATATGCCTAAATTTATAATTGCCACCTTTATTGTTTTTGTATTTTCTTAATTGTTATTAAATTGGTATGAAATTTTGCTAAGAATTGTGTATAAAACATATTAATTGTTTATCAAGAAAAGGATTCAAGTAGATTTAATCAATAACTATTGCAAATATATTTCTGAAATTAATTGAAAATTAAAAGATAAGAGAAACGACAGCTAATATATCATCACTATGTAATATCATATTATCATTATCAATTAATTCTCCTGCAAACATTATGAATTTCAGTATAGCCAAGAGGACATTTACATATTTGGCCTGAACATACTGAATAACCCATACATTGAATAGTATATAAACAAAATTGTCCTATTTCTACCAATGGATAACAAACTTCATCAATGATATAAACGGTAGATATGGGACATTGTATCGGTGAGGTCAAACATTTGTAACCAGTAAATATCGTACCATTATTACATTGACATGTTCGACTATTAGAATTAATCAAATTTATTCCTGGCATACAACTTGCTGATTCTGCAAAATTTCCTCACTTTTGTAATTAATCTATCAATCGATAATTTACATTTAAATTAAATTAAAATTTTCTCAGCAAAAATATTATAAATATTTGAGAGATTAAAATTTATCAATAAATTGTTGCTTGCAAATATTGTAAGAAAGAAAATTTAAGTTTTAAATTATTAAATAATAAAATTTAAATTGTTTTAAGAAAAGGGAAATAAAAAGAAGCAAATATTTTCATGGAAATATTTGCGGTAAAAAAGAGAAATGGAAAAATTTCAAATTTTATTATTTATTTTAAAAAAAAGAAACTTATTTAAATTTATAGGAATATAGAAACTTCATTTCATTTAAATTTAAAATACAAAACACACCAATGCATTGAGAATTATCTTGGCAAGCCATTCCAATAGGAACAGTATCAAGACATGAATTATTGATGGAAATCTGATATGGTTGACATTTCGTATTGATGATACAGGTACCATTAGAATTAATAGTACCTGGTGGACATGTACATTTATCTCTTCGACAAGTTGCATTCCCTTGACATTGCTTCGTATAATAGCAAAATTCATTAATTTTTGCCTGCATAAATTATTGCATAATTTAACTAATGTTATTGCTAATTTATTGATTAATTAATTATCTAATCTTTTGAAATTTATCAATTTGCTAAAATAGCATCAATTATGACTTAAATGAATTTATCAATAATAGCGAAATAAAATTAGAATAAAAGATTCCAGAGTATGTATAAGAAAAATTTTTGGCGCACTCAAACTTCTATACGTATTATACTGAAATTAACAATCCTATTTTACAATATAAGATGAGAAAATGATTAATTGATTGTTTGATTCAATATTTAATTATTGAAGATTCTATGAAGATTCTTATTGAAGATTCTATAACTGTTTCTAAATTGAAAAGGTTGAAAATTTTTATAAAATATAGCATTCAAATAGAAACATACTGTATTGTAACATATTCCATCGATCATAATTTCACTACTATTGCATTGTTCTTTAATGCATAATCCATCTTGTACCGCGGTATCATCAGAACATTGGCATGTATCATCGATACATGTAGAATAACCTTGACATTGTTGTGTGAACTTGCATTGCTCTCCAAGATAAGCTATATCCCAGCAACTTTCAGCAATATATATTTGTCCAGTAGGACATGAACCAGATGATATACAAATGTTATTTTGAGATACAGTACCTGGTGGACAGATACAGATACCATTTTGACAAGTTGAAATTGATGTACATTGTTCAGTAAATTGACAATAATGTCCAATATTAATCCGTGGATAACAATTTCTATCTATTTGAATTTCATTCTCCAGACAATGTCGTTCTCGTCGACATTGTTCATTTTCAGCAACTGTATCTTTTGGACAAGTACAGTAATTGTTATAACAAATGGAACCACCTAAGCAAACAGCTGTATCGATACAATATTGACCAATTTTAGCTAACTGATAGCAATGATCATTTATCAAAACCTAAAATTGGGTAATACTACAATGATTGTATTGTCTAAAATAAATAATTATTAAATTAATTATTGAATGAACTAATAAACTATTAAACTATTTCCTTTGTTTGAAACTTATTTGAATAAATAAATTATGATAAAATTGGAAGAGTAGAAAAAAAGTTAAACTTCAGTATTCTGTTAGATGATTATCTATGATTATCATATACCGATTGTATTGATTGTATTTGTGCATTCAATGTGATATCATACCTGATCATTATTACATTCCATTGAAGGTTTAAAATCTTGAATGCAGTATTTTTTCACTTTAATATATCCATTTGAGCATACACATTTACCTAAGTGAAAAACAATATCAAAATTAAATCAAATAACTTCAAAGAAACATCGATACTATCACTTGGATAAATTAATTTGAAATAATGAAAAGGTGGAAGATCAATTTGGTATGAATTAATTATATTGCCGTTAATAAGTAATAGTTATTGTTGTATATACAAGTACAATAAATTATTATATTCAATTAAATAAATCCTTACAGCTTATATATGTATATTTTTTAGGAAGATAGAAAACAAAAGCAACAAAAATCAAATAAAATAAAACTTTAGCTAAATTAAATTAATTAAAATTTTTCAATGTAATTTAAAATTTTCATTGAAATTTACCTGCACGACATATCGAAGCTGCAATACATTGCAAATTGTCAACACAATCTTCACCTGGTATTGCTAAATCTAAGCATTTTCCGTTTACGTAAATTTGATAGGTATCATCACATTTTTCGGTTTCATTACGCCGAATACAATACCTGAAAAGTTATAAAGGTAATAAGGAGAAGCTAAAAATCTTTCGCAAATTTTTATTGATGAAAACATATCTAAATCTATCATATCTATCGTTCTCAATCAGAATGTCAGCTAATCAAAAATTTCACTAACCTTGAGAGAAGCTTAGTACCATTAGCGCATCTACAATATCCATTCAAGCAATTTGATTCATCCAAACATTGTTCATTAGCAATACATGTGCTACCTGGAACACGTCTTTTTACACATTGTCCATTCACCTGAAACTGATTATCAGTTAGATAAAAACTGATCATTTTTATCAGTAGATGTAAGACAAATGTAATATTTCACCGTAATTTCTATTGCTTACTGTAAATCAATTGCCGTGAATCAATCTTATATAACTAGCACTTAATTTAATTATGAATTAGCGAAGGAGAAACAAAGAATGCATTAATTAGAAATCGTAGTACATTTATATATATTTGTTAGAAAACTCAGTTGGCTTGAGCTGAATATTTTTCTTTTGAAGTAATCTTATTGTATTAGTTTTAATTAGCTTACTATTTTCTACTACAATAAGAACTTATTATTGGCCATTAATTGATTATGTATACTATTTTATCATTAAATTTTATGATTGTTCAAAATTATGTTTATTCAATTGCTATAAATCTATCAATGAATAAAGTATACAATACAAATAAAACAATAAATTTTTAATTAACATTTTTAGTTAACAAAATTTATTCTTACTATCATTTCAGTTCCAATTAAAAATGATAAATATGCAAAATTGATAATAAACTTAGATTTAAATGATAACTAACCATAATTTTGTTATCTTTACAATAATTAATCTGATAAGATTTACATCGTCCATCTATCATCTACAATGATAATTCATTCATTGTTTTAAATATTGAAATTACAAAAATTATTAAAACAATAAATTTGTCAAATTTTAATAAATAAAAAAATTAGGGAAAATTTTTTTAATTAATAAATGAAAATAAATTTAACAAATGGAAAAAATTTTTGTTAAATCTTCAAAATATTCCGATATTCTTTTACAGTAATAAATTCAATTCAAACAAAAATTTCAATGATTTCTTTGTTTCGTTATAATCAAACTTACTATCATTCCAATTGCGCAAGCGCATTTGGCAGCATAATTGCATATAGCATTAATGGGACATTGTTGACTTATCATGCATGATTCATTGAGAGTAACACGTTTGAAACAACGATTATTCAAAAATATCTGTTTTAAAATTTCATTACAAAAAATTAACTATGCCTTTTTTAGATTATAAATTTTAATTATTTTAACATTAATTTATAATTACATTTCATCATTATATATTAATTTATATATTAACTAATTAATGAAATTATTATTTTTGAAATTTACATAATTTAAATAAAAATAATTTATAGAAAAGAAAATATTGAACTATCACATCATTTTGATTACATAATATAGATCCAATACAGTATCCATTGATATTTATAGTAATCTGAGGGCAATTACAATGACCATCTGTGCAAATAGATCCACCAAGGCATTGCAAATCATAAATACATTTATCGCCTGGTTTTGTAATTGATAGACAACTGTCATTAGCGTATATCTTGAATTATCATATTATATCGTTTTTCATTTCATATAATTTATAAAATTTATCAAAAAATTAAAAAATAGAAATTAATAAAAATTAAATTCTTCTTTAACCTTATGAACTTTAATTATAAATTCATTTATTAATATTCTTTTTACTCTCATTTTTTATGAATAATTTTAAGAGATATTTCAATTTATATAGTTTCATGCTCTTCATGACAGCTTCTTAAAGATATTTTCACTTTGAATTATTTAAAGAAAAATTTTAAACCAAATCGTACCGAGAATACATCATTTCATTATTTATTATAATTTATCTATTGCATATTTAGATTATTAATTTATAATTAAATTTTCCAAATTGATAGCTAAAAAAGTAAGACATACCAGAGAAACGGAATTACATGGATCAGTGTAAGATAATTTTCGACAATATCCGCCAATATTATTCATTCCTTCTAGACAAATGCAAATATGTGTGATAGAAGAGCATTCTGAACCATCTAAACATTGCGCTGAATCTATGCACTGTTCACCGGGAATTATCCGAGATAAACATGTTTCATTAATTAATACTTCATTTTCCGAACAATTCTTTTGTGCAAATCTATAAATTTTATAAAAGTTATGAATCATTCAGTAAAATAAAAGTAAACAAAAAGTATGCAAAAAATTAGCAATCATTAAATGATTTGCAAAATATGAAATGAAAAGAGTGAGGCTACAATGTGGAATTTTATTGTTGTTATAAAATTATTATTAATTATAATTATAAATAGAATTATTGGAAACTTTCGCTCCTTTACTTTTATTAAATAATAATTACCTGTTATTATTATTATTGTTATTTATTATTATTTATCAATATCATTATTTATCTTTGTTATTATTTATTATCATTACTTATTACTATTATTAATAATTATTAATTATTATCCTTATTATTATTACTTATTATTCATTATTACTGTTTGTCATTTATTATTATTCATTACTATTATTTAATTATCATTACTATCATTACTATTATCGTTACTATTATTATTGTTATTTATTATCATTATTTATTATCTATTATTTACTATTTATTTATTATTTATTTTTGTTCATTGTTTATTTATTATTGTTTATCACTACCATTCATTACTTATTATTCTTTACTATTACCATTTATTATTTATTTATTATTATTAATATTATCACTAATTGCTATTATTGAAGTTAAAATTCCATAAAATTGTTTTTTTCCAATCAAATGTAGTAGTAATATTAGTAAACTACTAAAATATCAAAATCTTATAAAATATAAAATAAAATATATATCTTCTTGTTGCCATTTCTTCCTTCCTAATTTTGAAGTAATTCAATCAATTGCCATTGAATAATATTGAAATATATTTCAACTTTAAAATTTTATAAAAAGTCAATAAGAAACATTTGTTCATTTTGAACAATTCCTAATGGATATGAGCAGCGTTGATTTAAGCAATTAGCTCCATCGGAGCATTGTGTATCCAGTTGACATGATTCACCAATTGTAACAATATCCAAGCATTGTTCTTTGATAAGAATTTGATGAATTTCGCATTGACGGATAGGATGTGAACTCTTTTTTAGACATAATCCATTCACGTTAATCGTTTCTGCAGAAATAAAAATTAGACCTTATAACTTAAGCCTTATAAACCTTATAACTTATAAACCTTATAAAATATAATCTCTTAAGCTTATAACTTATAACTTAAAACCTTATAACTTAATCTCTCTTAAGCCATCTCAATCTAATTTGAGACTTTTTAAGATAAATTAATTATTTGTTCAGAGTCGAAAAAGTCACCGATACATCCGTACTAATTCGAAAATTTGATGAAAATATATCTGAAGATATAAATTCTTATAGCTCATTCAATTATGTCATTACTCTTTCGGTTATTTGATAAGTTAAAAGTTGGATTTGATTTCCTTGAAAGTTTTCGATTTTATATGCTAGCTAGATAAATGGTGATACAATCATCTTGATGATATGTGATACTTTCTTACTAGTTTATCTTTATTCTTTTATCAGATATCAGTGGTAACATCCGAATAGATGACTCAATGGAAATTTCTTAAGACTATCATATACTTCATTTGTTTTTCTTGGCATCATGTTGACAATTTCAGATGCCTGACTCATCTATATATTTGAACACTACAACGTTCTTATCATTTCCATTTCTACAGTGTTATAAGATAAACCCCAAATCAGAATACATGTGAAACATCTCCTCGATAAAATAAATTTAAGTGTTAGGAATCAAATTCAAATCTAAAGTAGATTATCATAATAAGTACTTACAATTTAAAACTTGTTTGATATCCTAGAATGAGAGCTTATTTTTTTAAACTTTCACTAAATATTTCTTGCTAAATCTAATCATATTAAATAAAAGAAATGTTATATAATGATGAACCGTGAAGACAAGTGCAAGAATTATTTACACAGGATGATTCACCATAACATTGCTCATTGATAAGGCATTTGCCGCCGATCGCTGATAGGTGATAGCATTGTCCATTATGATAAACCTTAACTTCAATTTTGATAAACAAAAACGAATTCCATTCCTATGGGATAAAATTATAAGATATTAGGAAAAGTTAAAGAATTAGAGTAAAGTTAGGAAATCAAGATATAATTTTGATTTCGTTCGAAGCAAATAAAACTATATGAGACAACTTGGTAACATTCATTGATTTTAAGTCACACGGGGGATTTATATCATTTTCAAAATTCCACTTACTTCTTAATTCTCTTTTCTATTCTCCGATATTTATCACAATATATGCTTATTTCCATAGAAAAGTTAATAAGAAAAAGAATTAGAAAAATCGATAATAATATCAGACTTGCATAAAATATTTAGTTCATGGTTCTGTTGAAATGCTAATATGTCAAATTCATTCCTAGCATTACAGTCCTAAATATCACAATGTAATTTTAAGTGCAAATTTTTGTGAGTAGTAAAAGCTGTCATATCATTCAGGATTATTGAACACAATCTTTCTGTTTTTTTACCTTACTTACATATATCATCACCTTTGTAAGAGTGTAAAATCTTATTCAATCATTTGTAAAATAGTGTGCAATATTATAGTAATCAACTTGTTCTAATTTTCACTTCACTTATATTCATCGTCGTATATTTCTCTGACCAGTTGCTATTAAGTAAATAGGATGGCAATTTTTGATCTCATTTTAATAATGAAACTTATTCGCAATAAGTTTAAAAAATCTCTTCCCTTTATTTCTTCGTTATTTAAAGAATTTTAATTTCAACTCAATCAATAACTTGTCATTTGATATCAGAGTTTCAGTAAGATTGCACCTCTTTTCCGTTCCGGCAATAAAAGTCCACAACACATCTATCGTTCATCAAGACTTGCCCATTGAAACAAAAGCATTTCCCCCAAATACAGTACTGTCCAGCCGGGCATTGTACCCCATTTTGACATAAACGGCCAATACCTAGAAATTGATTTGGCGAGTGGAAATCTACTCACAAATATTATCCTAGCAAAATTTTTTCTTCCAAAAACTGGGTGTCCATTTTTCCTAGAAAATATAACCATGGCTTCTGCAATGTTTCTGAATACTGTCACTTGAAAAGAAATTCCCCTCAAAATGAAACTACTCCCAGCAATATAAATCTGTAACTACCTTAAATATACGGAACGCATCCTAAACCAGAATTATGCGTGCTGGACTCATATGCCAATGATTAAACTCATTGATCAAGAACTTCCCCTACATTTCAGAAATGTCCAGATTTTAACCAATGATTTATGAATTTTGGTTAAAATGTCAATGCTATCGAAAATGGATCAGTGTAATACAGAAGACTCAGTTCCTACTTTATTAATAACATTTTTCATTTTTAACAAAAAGCCAGAAACGAACCATTGCATTCTTGGATGTATAATAACAGAGCCGTGGCAAAAGTCGCGTAGTACATTAACACAGTGAATCAAAATATGACTTTCTAAAACTCTATGTGTTTGTTTTATCAGCTACAATAAATTCAATGGATATTATATCCTATGATCCATCAATGGCTGTAGGCAGGAGTAATGCGTCACAAGTGGATCATAACTATGTCCTCGTAAAAAATATTTGCACAGCTTCGGCTACCTATCACAATGAAAACATACGTACCATAATGATCCATAACTTCAAATATATCAGTTACATTAATAAATCTTCCTCATATGTCAATAGACTATTTCTTAATCCTCCTCTCCCAATTATCTCTCCTTCACATGAATCGTTTCATTTGTTGCCTGTGAAGAACAGTATTTGACCATAAAACAATCAATCTTTCCACAAAAATTTACGGGGTTTTTATTACGAATAAAAATAACACCATCCATGATCAACCATATCACCCATAATAACAATCAGTTACATAGGATTATACTGATTTGCATATAAACTGTAGAAAAAACTTCACAAACGGCGACCACGACGGCCACCCTTACGCCTGGTACAATCTGTTGGGATAGGTGTTACATCTTCAATCCGACCAATTTTAATACCAGAACGAGCTAATGCACGAAGCGCTGACTGTGCTCCCGGTCCTGGAGTCTTTGTTTTTGTTCCACCTGTTGCACGCAACTTGATATGCAAAGCGTTAATTGACAGCTAAAAATGTCCATATATATTTAAGATAATAACAGAGACAAACACTAATGAAATATAACAGCCATCAGAGGACTACATCAGCAGAGACATATGACTCCGAAAGGCTATTAATAATTCAAGCACCACTGGGTATTGATCATTACCGAAATTATACATAGTTCAAAAAAATACTTTCCCAATTTCTGATTTTAGAAGAAATCGATTTGCGCAACTGTTATAAACCCGTTATATTTTAAAGCCATCTACTGAGTATCCCGTTCACTGTTGCATGAACAAAAATGTAACTTTTCACCACCCTCCCGAAGTTTATTTATACGCATAATGAACTTCATTACTTTAAACTGTTCAGCGCCATCCAATAATTGACTATACTTAGTAAAAATAATGACAACTTACTGCTTTACAACGTTCAGCGACATCCTGAGCAGCAAGCATAGCAGCATAGGGTGATGCTTCATCACGGTCCGCTTTCACCTTCATACCACCAGTTACTCGCACAATTGTTTCTCGGCCTAAATCAAATATCTTTGAAAAAGTGGAAATTCATCGCAAGCTTTATATATAAACTCATATAACAGATCACTGAGAACTGAGATGTGAAAAATTTGTTCTAAAAGTACAAATAAAGATCAAACTCCAGGACCCAAATTCCTGAAATATCTCACAAAAAAATGTTCCCGAGATTAACACAACTGTGATTTGATGTTATAATTTTTGTATGCTTATACAAAAAGGTACTCAGAAATACACCAAATGATAATTTAGCATTCTTCCCTTCCACAGTTCGCCAATAGTGACTGAACTGAAGTACACATGAATGCGCAAAAAGTCTCCGCTCACTAAATTTGCCATGATATAAGAAAAAGATTTTGAAAACAATGTTCGAATTTTACTTTTTAAAAATAGAAAAGATGAAATATTATAAAAGACAGTAATTGAATGAAAGCGGATACCTTTAGATGAGATCCATAATCAAAAACTGTAGTACTAATGGTAAAGTGTCTTAAAACCAGAAGAGTATTTCCTTCATTATACATGTAACTTTGGAATAGACATCCGTAAAACACGAAAAAAACAAAATTCAAGTCCCTACCAACTGAAATGATCAAGACTTGAAACACATTTTTTTGTGTAGTAATAAAAATAACATTGAGAGAATTACCAACTGACCAGATATATCAGTGACATGAACAAAGGTATCATTGAATGACGCGAAAATATGTGCGACACCAAATATATTTTCACCTTCCTTGGCCTGTGGTCCCAATGTAACCACTGGCTGCTCCTCCTTAGCTTTATTCTTTCGTGGAGGCATTTCGAGTTTCCTATGCTGAAAACAAATCTAATAACTAAAGTCACCAACTGTAGAGAAAATTGATAGTTGCACTACAACGATAGAACACTGAAGTAGAAAAAAATAAGGCTGACACATGGTAGTCTACTAAACATGAATGCTTCTAACAGCCTACTTCAGAAATACCCAAAAACTTATAATTTGGTCAGGCAAGAATACGTTGCAACTAACGAGCATTTCTCCGCATGTAAACACATTTAACACAATATTTGCGTCTTCCTAAATGTCTACACACCATAGTAATGCATACTTTATCCAAGTTTACAGATATAATTGGACACATGCGTATTTCTACGTAATAACAGGTGTATTTAAATGCACAAATTCTCTTACATCTTAACAAAAAAATGAGAACACATGCACCAACACTTAAATACATTAACGGTTAAATTGAAATGAAGTCCATCCACATGAAATACACATCATACAAAACTAGAACAAGCAGCTTCAAGTGTAATTCCTCTGCCTTGCAGGCAGGCATGAAATCGCCCCCAACTCTAGAAAAATCGATCACGTGCGACCTCAGCAATCTTCGAACACTAACAGTGTAACAAACAACGAATTAATTACGAAATGTCTTTAATAGTTATAACATTTTAGTTCTTTTTTTTTTAATTAGTATTTTCGATTAATTTATTAATACGTCGAAATAATAATAAAAGAATATCAATCAAAATGTTAATTTTTAAATTGTTTCCGAAAATCACAACCGTATAGCGTCTGCTTGAAGTTTATACAAAGAAGAGTGAGGGCTTCTTGCCAATAAAGATAGAAGTTTCCAAATCATGCGATTTTTAGGAAAAGTAGACGAGCGGGAAAATTAGTAGAGAGTATGTGATTTATGAATATGTGATTTTAACAAGTATGATAAAGAAAATAAGAAATTTATCGATTTTTAACAATTCGTTTTCAGACCAGCTGATTGATTTATTCACTAACATATGTTGGCATGGGAGAGGTGAAAGGTGAGGAGTGGTATAGATGGAACAGGGTACGTGGATGGGAATGTATTGGTGTGGTACGGGGGTTAAAGTTATTTTAATTGTATGCTATAATTATTCTTATGTTTACTATTGATATATCGACTGTTTTAAGGAGAGAATTTCCTTCGTATAGTTCTGGCCTTTGTTGTAAGCAGTTTGGTCATTCTTCGCATTGTGTTATCACTGTGACTTCTCGTATTTTATCTATGGGCAATTTCAGGTTTAGTGGAAGTGATCAGTGGCGTGTGGGTGAGCGGTGTACCTGCACCGGAGAACGTCCCGTGGTGTCGTGGGCGGGGTTTTGTGGACGATTATGAGTTTGCCGACATGTTTGCTCGACTACTTATGTGGTTTGCGAGACTCGCTGAAAAGTCTTTTCGTAAGTATAAGGAATTTTTGTTGGGATAATACATTTATCTTAAATAAGTTTTGGGATCAGAGACGGATATGTCTAATACTCGTCATGTAGTATATTGAGAATATCTCCAATGTGTAGGAAGGATGAAGTATATTAGCTGTATTTTATAAATTTGACGATGTGTAGAATATTCAATAGTATTGCGAATAATGATGTATAAACGTAGCATGCACCATGCAGCTCTGTCGTGTTGTACTATGAGTACTAAAAGGCGAAAATAAATGTGTCTGTGGAACATGTACGTCCATATACTTTAGCGTATAGATGTGATTGAGCTACAGATTACAGACACTGTTTTACTTTGATCTGTAACCCAGAAAGAATGTTAAAACATTTAAAGACGAGTCGGTCAGATGGTCTTAAGTGATCTTTTGTCACTGTTTTTACATATTATATGAGAATTCTAGTTTCGTTAAATAAGGATTTCAGGTAATTTACAAGTTGGATCAGATCTCAAATGTGGAACGCAGGAAAATGGAAGATAAGCAAAAAGAATTGCTGCATCCAAAAATGACTACTGTGCTCCAGCAGCGACGACGGGCTAGTGCAACGAAAGAAAAACGTAATGTTGAAATGGTTACAAAACCGAAAGCAATTACAGGGTAACTATACACTTCCTCTGATTGACAGATTAATCGGTACTTCGACAAAAGGGACAAAAAAACAGAAAAGGATTTTATCAATTAAAATGAGGTGTTTATCGATTTTCAGACTTGTCTATTCACTCACTTTGAACATGTTACTTGTCTTCATATTATGTGTAACAATGCCTAATCAAACATCAACATTTCTTCGATTGCTTCATGGGTCAGTATGTATGTCTGCTCTGATTATTTCACGAATATGCAGCAGTATATGGTTTTCTGATATCGCAAACGCTTCACTGAAATATACCGGTGTTCAGACTCCAAGCCTGTCCTTGAGGTATGCTCAGTTGATGTGCTTTTGTTTTTATTGAATTCATACATTCATTATAGAATTCGTAATGCGAAATAACTAAACGAAAATTTTAATTTAGTACTGCATTTTGATAACTACTATTTGCTAGAAATTTAAAATTGCAAATAGATTAAACGGTGCTTTAAACTTTGACATTGAGATGCGAAAATTGTGGAATTATACTTAATAAATTTTTAGTCGAGTGACCGGTGATTTTTGTTCTTCGATACTCCTTGATTGTATCTTTTTCTTGCAATCCCTATTTGTCAACAATATTCCGGTACCTTTCATCTCTACAGCATTTGCTTATATCCACATAACCTTGCTTAATTCATTATTCAGGCTAGTCTTTTTCATCTTTAAAAAACGACTTATTTGGTAACAGATATATGCACCGTTCTAGTGAGTATGATAATATCAGCTTTCAGTGAGTGTGGTAAGGACGATTTAACTTTCCCTCATTTTCCGGTAACAACTTTTTTCAAAGACCATCTAGTTAATCATCTCTAACATATGATTTGACTGATGAATGATCTTGTTGTCTATCGCAAGCAGAGTTATCATTTGCAATATAAATATAATGTTTGTAGCTAGTCGATGATTGAACTGTTCTAGGAATCATAATTTGAAATTTACTCTTAATTGCAAAACTGAGTATGTGTGGATGTGTCCTGATCAGCATTTTTTTTAGTTTTGAGTATTTATGGATGTCGCTTGGAATCGGTTTACGAGCACGCGTTAATCTTATTGAACGTAATTGGCCGTATTTCTTAGGTTATGGCACTGTACTTACTCTTTTCACTAGTCTTACGGATAATATGATGTTCAATGCATTTTTGTTCGGTGCTCTATTTCCGTTTTGCATCATTAGCAGTTTTTTGGTTAGTGCATGAAATGAAGAATTTTATTACTTCTTCATTTTTTAGAGCGAGGAAGCATGTGGTTCCCTTTTTCTTTATGGATTTGTAAAGATTCTTTTTAGTGAAACTTAAATTTTAATTCTCTGGAAAATGCGTTCTTGTTTATCAAAACTTCTTATTTCAGGTAGAAGCAGGCAATTATAAACAAAGAACATATCCTTATATCCATATATTTGGTCCTTCAATAGCAACTACAAATTACATGACGTCAAGCATATCTGATTTGTTGAAATCAGTTGGATGTAAAAATGCTGGGCAAACAAATGTTGTAAAGAAAAGGAGAATGTCGTTTCGTGATCATCATTCACATTCGCCGATGCGACTGAGTACTAACTTTGGAGTTGAGCAAGCTAGAACCAGAAGTTCTGTTGAGCAAGATTAGCTTCCTTCTTTTTCCTCTTAAATTAATTAGTGAGCCATCAACTGTTATGGGAAGTGTATCACCTTGATTTTTTTTGTTGCAATTTTAATTTGTGGAAATTTCATTCTGGTTTAAGGTGTTCACATTAATGAAGTTCTACTTTACAACTAAGTTGGTTGCACTATGTATAAAGTTTTTTTGCTTTTTTTGCTCTTATTACTATTGTTTTCAAATGTAAATACTTGTAAATTCAAGTTTACATTGTAAATGCTCGGATTTGTCAGTAGTGTTGAAAATAGTTGTGAAAATAAGATGACCATGGCAAATTTAATGTAAAACATTAAGATTTTGCTTGTAAATGCTGTGTATGATTTTAGGATATAGATATTTTTGGATTATCATTTTCTATTTAACTTATTTGAGCAGTAGTTAGCTGACAAATTTTGTTTTGTTGTCTGTAAACTTGAAACTTGTTAATTTGAAAGCGTTATATTAATATAGGTAAATTGATCGCTTCTTGTGGGAGCTAAGGATGTTTATTATAAATACCAATCATAAACACATCTTGTACATTATTTTATAACTATAAGTAATACAAACTTGTGCCATGTGCTACGTTGAAATTTGCCTATTTTTTGCTTCTGTTATCACTTTCATACTGTGGCTTGCATATTTTTGTAGCATCATTTGAACCATCCTTTTATTTGAAATTTCAATATACCAATGAAATTGGTGAAGTTTCCCATTTTTTTGGAAATTCGGATGTTTTTATTTTTGTACAGCGAAAGTATTTTTATTTCTCCAGCCAATAAATCTTAATATATTTTGTGTTCTTCTTTCAATTTATGATTGTTGCATTGCTCATCAAATTAGCTTATGTTTTATTATGAATGTATGAACGCCCTTTACAGCTAAAGTTTCTTGAATTATTTTTTTTAAATTTCTTCTTCAGGAAACAAAATGGTCGCAGTTGAAGCAGTTGCAGTGGGTCTTAATACTGGTTACAAGGTTTCTTTTTTTATTTGAGAAACAGCGGAATTCGGAGCAGTTTATAGGTCCACTGAAATTTGGTCAAGTTCTGTGTAATTTACTTAAATTTTGCAGGTAACAAAAAATCAACGAAAAATACGCCAAAATAGACACAAGGGACGTATAACTAAAAGGAGTAAGATTGTTCGTGAACTGATTCGTGAGGTAGCTGGATTTGCGCCTTATGAAAGACGAACGATGGAATTGCTAAGGATCAGGTAATATTTTGAATTTTTTGAAAATTTTGTGAATGAGCTGTGGAATCAGTACATTCATTGTGGAGAATTTGCTTGGTTTTTGATTTTTTTCACATTTCAGCAAGGACAAAAAGGCGCTAAAGTTCCTGAAGAGGCGCATTGGATCGCATGTTCGTGCCAAGAGAAAGCGTGACGAGATTCAGGCAATCCTAATGAATCTTCGCAAGCATCACAAGTGATTACAAAGCTTCTGCTGGGATGTGTTCATTTGAATATGTTTTATTGAAATAAAATTTTGTTATCATCTTGGCACTCTACATAATTTCTGAAGCTTTTCCTGCAGTTTTCTCCAATTACTTAGCTTAAAAAGGATAAATCGATGTTCGCGCAATTGAGTATATTTGGGGGTACATTGGCTTAGAGGTGTTGAGATTCTATGACGTGGCAGTCCGTTGAGTTTTAGTTTTTTCCCCCACAGTGTAGAGTGTTGTTATTGTATGTATGGTAAGATGTGCATGGGTTAGGCGGTTTTCATTATTAACAGAAATCAAATTGGGGCTAGTTGTATTGGAGAATGTTTTAGATTTGTTGAAATTTCTGCGCAGCAATTTTCATTTTTGTTGATATGTTTGCCCTTAGCAGCGGGTGCAGGATTTCATGCACTCTCGCATCATCATTTGCTCGAACAAGTCTCATGTTTTCATTTGACATGAAATTGTATAAGAATATTGTCATAATTTACGCTCCCTTATAGGGAATGTTGAGAGGTGTTTTTAGCAGAAATTCTGCGCGGTCTGTGATATTATACTCGAGAGGAATGCACACACTGAGGACATCACAAATAGAAACGATACTGCGATACAGTACAATCCAAATATTGCAATCCAGAAACTTCATGATCTCACCGGCGTATCGCTCGACAAGAATTGTAGAAGATATGGGACCGTTCAAACCACCAAAAAAGCTTACTTTTGAAGAAGTTCGTCCTCTTTTTGTAGAATTGTATAAGAGCAAATGTAAAAATAATTGTAGTTGCATTGCTCCATTCACGAATTACTAGTTCGTAGATTTTCAGGTTGAGCAGCGAGTTATGAAAGCGATTCGTGCATGGGATCGATTTCCAGAAGAAAAAAAGGAAACATTGACATTAGATAGTGATTTTGTTAAGGATATGGGTTTCGATTCCTTGGATCACGTTGAAATTGTTATGTCACTGGAGGATGAATTCGGTTTTGAGATCTCGGAATTGGATAGTGAGAAGTTAAAAACACCTCGTGATGTTTTCAAATATGTCTGCGAGCATGAAGATGTTTTTGAATGAAACTTCCATCCAGTGAAAACTTCTGTCCGTTTTCAAAAATTTTAGGATTCACAAAGAGTGATGCAAAATCGACTTACCTGTACTTCTTCATATGTAATTCATTTCAAATCTTAAATGAAATTTCAACTTATTCATGGATTCAAGCAAACCTGGGAGCAAAATATTTCTGAGTGGAATGCAAGATCAAGTGAGGATGGCGAAAGACAAAGTTAATGAACTTTTTGAAAATGGAAATAATTGATTCAGCTTTCTTTCCGCAGAGCCTTAAAATTAAGTATATCTGGAATAAGAACAGAACTGCTTTTTTCTGATTGCACAATGTCAATGTAAATACAGTCAATAGTTATTGTTTTATCCGGTATGTTTATTCCATGTTTATTTGTCATTGCAAGTTTTATCAATTTTTTTTTAGACTGTGTTAAAAAGATAAATCCAAATTAAAAACCACTACAGTAATAACCAACAAGCAGATCATAATCTCTTCATGAAATGGTTGCCAAAACATGCGGAATTTGTTGGTAGAACGTCTGAAGCGATTAAGGAATTTAAAAGCAAAACTTTCTTACCGAACAACTTATCCATTGCAAAGACTTTCAACTAATTATATACAAATTCATTAAAATTCAAATAAAAATCCAGCGTCTATTGTTTAGCCGCAATTAACAGCTTTCAGCTTTTATCAATACAAGAACTTACCGAGTATAGTGTAGCAGCCTGATGGATGCTCGAAGCACTCGTCAATTCGCGTATAGAATGCATTGCTAGCTGTGGACATCCAACATCCACTGTTTGGATGCCAAGGCGAGTAGAAAGTATGGGTCCGACCGTTGAACCACATGGCATGTCGTTCCTAATCACTACTTTCTGCAACTTTATCGTGCATGTTCAAGATTTACAGATAGCTCTTCTTTTTCATATTCAAAGTGGAAGGAGAAGTGAACCATATTACACGAAACAGTCCAGAAGATAAAATTATGAAGTGAATTTTTTCGTTTGATTGATGAAGATCACTGTTAGTACTAGTATCTTCTCAAGAATTCACATGACGCTCCATTTCAGCGAACCGACATTCGCTTGCTAACATATCTTGCAGTTCTAAACGTACCGAAATCTATCAAAGTCATACAACGCATAAGCTCATACCTGCAGTGGTACACCCGCCAGACATGCAATTTGTTTCAAGACACTATGTGTAGTAGCCGTTGTAGCGTAACGTTGATCAACATTTATCTTGACCACGATACCCCCATGGAGATCTGGTTTATGGCATTCCTGCAATTCCAATATGTTAAGGATGGATAACTTACTTTAGTGATCGATAATAAGAGATTTAAAAAGATTCAGCGAAGTTTCACCTCATGCTTTTCTCTATAGTTGGGATGCACTGCATGTGCTTGATCTGCACTGATCAAAAATGACTTTCCCATAGCTTCTTCGAATGCCGCTTGTGAATCACCTGCTGCTAAACGTCTTAGAACCCACTCGGTAAAGCTGCTTGCAGCGCCTTGTGCCGAGCCGCTTCCGCACTAAAATTCAACGAAGTGTCTGCGAAGTTCGGTCAAAATATCGTAATTCATCGATATATATTCATCGATCACTCACCTCTTCGTTGTCATAACAGGCAGCCAATCTAATATTTTCTTCATTAGTAAGCGCATCATCCGCCGCAACGCTTTTCAGAAGTCCAGAGATACATGTATATGCACCAACTAAGTTATCTAATCTTTGGCCACTGATAAATTCTTCATGGACTCCTCCAATCGTCTGAATGATTGTAATAACAAGTCTTAAACAATTATGACAACAATAAATAGTAAAAAACCAAAAAACGCTCAAGTCCTACCGCCTTCTGATGGTCGTAAAGATATAAATCAAGGTCCAATATGTTATTAGGTTCACAGTCAGCCGCATTAGCTACTGTATCCAGAAATACCATGTGATGATCGTTTATCACACTACTTGCATCAACATCATCTGCCCAGCATTTCTTTGCATTCTAAAATTTTTAAGTCCAACAACAATTGCTCAATATTTTTCAAAACTTCAGAAAAATACTATTACTTTATTTAATTTTCAAAAAATGACTACATGTCCTTCGAAATTGTAAGCACTTTAAAATCCCAAGATGAAACATTCGGATAGTATCTTTTCAAATTTGAAGATTGTAGGAAATGGCTATAGAAGACTGCCGCCAATCCAACTTTTCACTGACCACACGATGAAAAACATCACCTAAATCCCTTGGGACGAAGTATTTAATTCTGCATAAATTAATAAAATAGGATATTATATTTACTTCATTTAGGCTTTTGGTTGTGAGAGTGGCGATTATAGGTCGCAAATTGGTCTCATTATTGAACTCAAATTTGTTACGTTCCGAGGAAGAAGTCAAATGAATTGCTAAATTTGGTATGAAAAGTATGGGAGCATCAATGTTTACCAGTTTCCGAACAATAGCATTATCCTGGAAATTTTTCTGCTGAAAAACAAGCACAAAAATTTAGTTTCATTTTGAAATAATGTTGAAAATTGTTATTTTCTTTGTGAAGAAATCTCATTGTTTCTATGGCTGAACCATGATTTTTATACGGAGATTACTACTGAAATTTGGTGGACATAGAAATGCATGCAATATTAAAAAATAAAAAAAAAAACCTACTTTTTTGTATATAACTTCTCCTGCAATGCTGAGGTCGCGATCGAACCAGGTGTGCCATATTCCTCCACCGTACGTTGATACGCCAACCTCAAAAAAAAATGGCATAATTGGCATAATAATTTGTTTGATGATTTGAATTTATTTTGCTTATTGTTGCTGGGAAACGTGGAGATTCACAAGAAAAACAATTCCTAACCTGTAGGTATTTATCACTGCATAGTTTTGAAATTGGTTTTACTCTCAGTGATGGACTATCGGTGTGTGCCACAACCATAGAATATCCATTACCTGGTCGGTATTTTCCACCGACAGCAAAGGCTAAAATTGTCGATTTATTCCTGAAAATTGAATTAATTTGTCCTCATAGCCACTTACGTTGCACGTAAATACATATCCAGCTTTCATAATAATTAATGAAATATACTTCGTGACGAAATATTTTTTTGATGGTTCAATAGTCCAGTGCTCGGATTCCTTCAGTTCTTGAAATCCAGCATCCCTTAATCGATTCGCACTTTCTTCCACAGCTGTAAAATCCATATCAATTCAGCAAGCAGGTATATCGAACTTCTGGAGCTCCCCAACTTGAAGTTTATTTTTAAGTTTGTAATATGATAGTAAATGTTTTATTATATTAAATATTACCCACCGCTAATTTCAAAAGCACTAAAACATGTATACCGTGAAATGGTGTGACAGCTTTGTTAAGGAAAGTCACGAAGTCTATGGCTGCTTTCTTGACTTCAATGCTCGCTTGCCGCGAACTCATCACCTGTAGAATGATAACATTAGCAGAATTTGATAATGGAAACATTCAAAATGGAAATCAATTAACGAAAAATGCAAGTCGAGAGACGCTGCTTTTTCCTGAATGAAACTTTCAACAATAGAGCAAAATGCTAACGGAGACATTGTTTTCAAGAACTTTTCAGTCGAAGGCATTATCTTCGAAAACCTCTAACTATTATCTCTTTAGACTGCTTTAATCATCTCAGTACTGTTTAATGCTTCTTTATCCTGTAAACAAAAGCATTTATGATATGGAAATAAGTATATAACATTAAAATATTAATGATGTTGAAAGATTCATGACATAGAAATATGCATAATATTTGGAATTGTATATGTGACAGTAAATAGCATTCAAAAACATATATGCGTTCAAATGTATATGAAGCTGAAATGTATTCTGCATTGGATATGAACTGTGTTAAAATTATGTAACATTATTATACGTATGATATTTAATCATATGCAACATTTACGTATGTACCATTCCATTGTGAATGATGCCGGAACGAATGCATATGATATTAAAATGAATGAGAAGTGAAAATGCGTGCTATATCAACAATATATGGTGTTGAAAATTTTCTGACGTGAAAACATGCCTCATATCAAAACATCGATAAGTCGATATTTGTATTGTATCGAAATATTTTTAGCGTTGAAATTTGCGTGGCATCTAAACATGTCCAGTTTTACAAAGTACGTAATGTCTGCGGCGTTTAAATATGCATATACCATTACATAATAACTGCACTTTGCGATAATATTATAACACTCCATATATTATTCATATTCAAAAATTTGCATATTACGACAAAGATAAACGATGTGACATGGCTGAGGTCGAACATTATTCTATCATTCCTTTATGAAATCCATCACTGTTAATCATTCATCTTTCCTTGCATGCTTATTTACCATTCTTATCAATCGTTATCATCCTCTCTTCACATCCTAATATCTCTTCTCTTTGATCATATCTATTTCCATTAACATATTGTGCTATTGTAGCGTGAACTTTTTCAACCTATATGATAGTGATATGATAGCGGCAATTTTTAATAGATATTAATGATTTTTTACAAACAAAAGCTATCACACTACCTTACTACCCAGATCTGCAAAACAAAATAATTTCACCGTGGAAGAGTAAGGAATGCATCCTCTGTATCTTAATTAAAACTCTCAACTATTTAATATCTTTCTCTCTCTTTCTTACGAGAACAACACTCCATAACTCTTTCAAACCGTTTTTTTGTTCATCCTCTGCATCTCTGTCTCTCTCCATTAATACGAAATGTTTTCATAGTTTATCTCATAGTCTAAGAATTTGTTTTACCATACTGACGGCGGGAATCATTCTATATGATTGCATTGGTATGCTTCTTATGGTAGGTGAGGCACGGTAGGATACGTTTATACTTGATAATTTGCGTCATTTGCAGGAAAGAATGTCAGCGGTGGGAATAGAATCGGAATACCTGCGGGATGTTAACAGTATGTTACCGAAATGGTTCAAACATACCAGGAATTTCAAATGTGGCCGTGTAAGTTCTATATTATGCTATTGTATTTACTGTTGTAGATTTAATCTAACCAGGAGACGTTCATACTACTCTTCATGTTAATTACTAATCAAATTTGCATTGTTGACCATCGGTTTATGTAACAGAAATTGAAATATATAATATTATTGTAAGCTGCAGAATGATAGTATTATGTGTTTTTGATTTTTCAGAAAATAATTTGTGTTGACCAACTGTATGGTTGGAGAGGAGGTGATACAGGATATTATGGTTCGGAAGAATTGGAAGATACACCAGACTTTCTGGATGAAATAGAAATTCTCCCTGTACAAAATGAAGTTAAGAATGAAGAACTGGAGGTTCTTCGGAAGGAAGCAAAAGAACGATTGGAGAAAGTAATATTCCGAATTTCTTTTTAATTTTGTCATCTACTACCTGACCCTTGTAATTGCGATAAATAATTAATTGCGATTGTGCACTGATTAATGTGAGAATATTACATTATGAAATATTTGAAATTCACTTTGCTGTAGAATTATGTAACATGAACCGATATGTGATTTTATCTAATTTAGGCGAGAGAAACGCATCCTAATTTTAACATCTTAACTGACCGTGCGCCAACACCAGATTTCAGTGTCACTTATATTGAAACATCATATAGTACAGGCGATGACTCAGGTTTGTATTTTCTTATTTTTTCAGAAATCATTTATTTTCGTGTCAGCTTTAAGTTAACAGTAGAAACGTTTCAGTAAACAAAAGTCACCAGGTAAGCGTTGTTACTGCTACTGGTGAAATGGAAAAGATCGCTATTGACGACGTTGCAAGCGATGAAAACAATAGTAACGATTTTGGTGAACCGATGGAAGTTGATGGCTGTAATGAGTTTTATATTCTCTTATCGTTGTCTCGATGAAACATTCTTTTCTTTGAAAACCAACTATTGAAAATATCATGCTTTCAGCTTCGTATTTTCGTCATAATACATACTGTCAAAGCCAAGACATGCATGAAATTCTCAACCAAACTTTGTTAAAGGCTGGTTTTTACTGACCTTTTTTTTCATTTGCCAAATCTCGATCTCGAAGATGCTTTAATATTTTTACTTTCGCTTGAAACTTTGGTAATTTTAGAACTGTGCTACAAACCTGACATATACTATCGAAAAGAACGAGGATAATAAAGATTTACTTTTGCTCACAAGTGAAGACCACGTGAGCAGTAGTGAAGGATATGAGCCTATGCTAGAACCTAAATTGGATGAGACTTCCACTGCTCAGAAATCGCATGTAGCTAAGGTTTTTTTTCTTTTTTTATTATGATGTTAAAAATTTAAATATTGCTTTTCCACGACATTGGCAGATTTTTCAGGAGAATGGTAATTATTTACAGGGGAATATGATGAATCCAGTACAAGAAGATCGGAAAGAGCAGCACAACATTTCTGTACTTGGTTCTGAGCATAATGATGAAGTAAGCCTCTGTGAATTCTTTCATATATAATTTAATTCTAGACTTTTTAGCCGGTCTTCATTTGACTAAAATTATTCAAGGAAATATTGAATATAGCTTTTGATAAGGGTCAGGTGCAAGTAGTCACAGACCTTACATGATTTAAATTAATGGCGGATATTAAAACTATATCTTTTAGTGATATTTATTCATCTTGTATGAGTAATTTTCCCAAAATAAAGAAGGCGATTGCAGTGCTAAAAAGGGAAATACTACCTGTATGTCCGTACTCTTAAATGAGCTTAGCTGACTGTTAATAGTAATATCCAAAAATACAGACATATTTTTATGAAATAATAGTTACTGTAGACTGCTAAAAATACATTACGGCGGGAGATCTTGAATGAAGCGATGGTAGTAGTTGAACATCAGATATTGCAAACAGCTGATTCGATAAGTGTTCATCATGTCAGTCTTTCAAAACTTTATAATATTTTGATATTATTATTCAGCGTTAATGAGCCATTCTGTTCTCTATATTTCTTGAGGAACATCAACACATTTCATGATTTCAAATACCGTGAAAAAAAGTGGTAGTCTTAAATATTTGGATTACTATTTCATTCATCAGATTGACAACTTGACAACTACGGTTTTTTGTTCTTATGTAGAGTTAATGGCATTAACTTTAACTATATTAAAAGATATGGTTCAGGAAAGTAATTCATTGAACGTTGTTAATTTTGTGTGATCATTTTGCTGTTGTTTTTCGCAGTTAAAGCAGCTCTCTTCAGGATGATGAAATATCACTGCAGTCGGCAAACCAAAAAGTTCTTGGATGTCCCGCTCCTCTGCAAGCAACATTTGATTTATCTCGTATTGATAAAGTTGATTTGGCAGCTGGTGGGAAAAGTGAAGTACGTCAGTTTAATCTTTTCCTTACATTTCTTTTGGTCCGATAAAAGTGGTTTTGTTTTCAGTTCCTCTGTTCATCCAAATTTTTTTGTTATTGTATATTTTTGATCATTGTAAATATTGCAGATTTCTCCAGTGAAGCCACGAGCTTCCCAGATTTCTCGTTCTGATTTAATGGGGCAGATGGATAATAGTATTACACATGCAAATATTTCACGTCCAAGCGATCGAACTACCACTGTATCTTTCAAAACACCTAAACAATATATGAAGACAGCAATAGTCAGAAAACAACCTACAATTGTTACACCTTTGTTCAAGAAAGTAAGCCGTTTACTATGTGCTTGAAAATTTTAGAATTTTTTTTAAAAAATTTCAGCATTTGTTTTAGAGATCTATTGCATCTACAGCCTCACGTGGCACTAGTACTCCAATTGAAGGGTCTGCTTGTTATGTTTGTCCACGTTATGATGCCCATCATGCTGCTTTCGCTAGGTGAATATTACTTTTTTTATTTGACAAATTAAACCAACTTCTCAGATGCAGTCTTAATTTCTTAAGATAAATATTTCGAATGATGAGAATTTATCATTTGTTTATTATTGAAATAATTCTCTTTCAATTATACAATTTTTTTAGAATGGAGTTTTCTTTCATTCTTCTTAAAAAACGGCGTTTCAGTCACGCTACACAGACAGGTTCTGGTACACCGATATGTACACCGATATTATTGCATAGTCGGATTATGCCTCAGAACGCGGTATTTTGTCTTGTTATATAAATTGGTATAAATTGTTAGTTAAATCGAGGAATCATTATTTGTTTTATCTCAATTTTTTTTTAAATTTCATAACCGAAGAAAAAAATGACCAAATTTACTTTGTCAGTTAACGCCAATACGTCGTCCGTTATCATGCTCTTCACGCATTTCCTGTAAACTATCTACTGGAAAAGCTTCTAAACCTTCTCGGATACCTGTACCGACTAGTGCATTAATGGCAATTTCACAGTATGGCACTCCGTCCCCTTCATCAAGAGTATGGGTTTTAATTAATTTGCTTTAATCTAATGATGAAAGTTGTGTTTGAGTAGAAATTTGTTGAACTTGAAGATAATGTTAGCGTACATATTTTTATACTTTTCAGTTAGTGCGAATTGCAAAGGTTTTGGGCACTGAAGAACTGTTTGAATACATAGACAAATATCAGATTGATTTAGATCCCCGATTTAATGATATCCTCGGACGGTT
>CAKAEH010001741.1:0-33381 GCA_916381525.1 Cercopithifilaria johnstoni | reverse complement strand
TAATATATAATATATAAATAAATGATAAATATATAATATAAAATATCATATTACAATCATATGTATCATAGTAAAATATATAATATTGTTATAAAGTATAATATATAATATAAAATAAAATAAAATCACTAATATTTTATAATATATAAAAATATAGCATATTTACCACACAAAAAAATACTTACATGCTAATTTTTGTTTTAAAAGTAAATATATTGAATGAAGAATTCAAGGTATTGGTGGGAATGAATGATGAAAGAAGAAGCTGTCATAAAGCATCAGAATGGAATGAAATGAAATGAAAAGATAATCATCGAACGAATTGCTTCATTGCCTACAATAATTGATGTATGTATCATCAACAACAACAACAACAAAAGGAAAAAATACATTTGAGCAATTTCTATTTTCTGTTTTTAGTGCAATTACATGTGTAAAACATACAAATATATCATCATCCTACATGCATGCACGCACACACGTATATATATCTCAGAAGCATTCATATGCATGCATACACGCACGCACATATGTGTATATATATTACATATATATAATTATCCTTCAATCGATGAAAATTTCATTGAATCAACTTTCAATTTCATGATATATGTTTTTCTTTATAAGATTTAATTTTAATTTTAATTTCAATTTCAATTTTTAATTATCAAAAGGGATGAAAGATAAGATGATAAGCAAATAAAGCCAAAAAAAAAAGTTAAGCGAAGAGGAATTGAAGAAGGAAGAGAAATTTGAAATTAATGAAAAGTGAAAATTAATTATCATTTTCTAAATAATGTCACATACAATTTCCGTTTAGAAGTGATAGATAACATTTGGCTGTTGCAAAAAAAACGAATGATCGGTATTTTGTTTTCAACTTTTAATCTTCACTTCCTTTAAATACCTTTCTTTCAATTTTCATATTAACGACTTTTGAATGTTCGGATATAAGAGCTAAATCATTATCTTATAAGCATTCCGTGAGGAATGATTTGGATATGGGAGAATTTAACTTCTCATCAAAATGATTAAAAAATCATCCGACCCGGAACTGATCGATAGATAAGATATCAACCGAATCAAATAGCTTAATTTTAAATGAGCGATATATTATCAATCTTATTTGGATGAACTTATACTAAAACATATAAAATCAATTGTATTATTCAAATTAATTGAATATTTCAAATATCTCTAATTAATTTGTCTCGGAAAAATTAATCGTTCAATTGAAAATTTATAATTTTCTTTAGATTCTATTCATTTCAACTAATTCATTAATTCATTTAAACTAATTAATTCATTTCAAATTATATATTAATGGAACTATTGTTTAATCAATTAAGGTATGTATGTTCTTTTATCTTTTTCTTTTCTAATGTTGTAAAGAGCCTAAGACTATTAGATATAGTATTGTAAAGAGCCTATGACTATTAGATGTAATGTTGTAAAGGGCCTAGGACTATTAAGCATAATGTTGTAAGAGCTAAGACTATTTTAAAGTAATGGATTATTAATTATTACCAACAGCTCATACCAGAATACTATATATTATCATACTTTTTTTAGATACGATATTAATGTTACTCTAAATTTATTTAATATGTAATGAAGTTTCATTATTCCACAGCGTTTTATTTACGTGATGTGTTCCAGTCTAACCTTTCAGGAAGTTAAAAGAAAAACAAAATCTGACTTTATCATCAAATCATCTCTATCATTTATCAATCCCATATGAATAATGTTTCAGAGCTATGTGATATTTCTGCAAAAATCAGTGATTGTATTTTGTCATTTGCAATAGAATATGTGAATATAAATATTGCTTTCACAGAGCATGCATACTTTGTCGTGCTGCATGCAAAATATTCGATTCTCATCCTATTGCATTAATGCATGTCCTAATGTTGCATGTCAATTCATTTTTGAGTCAATAAATGTCTTTGTAAGGAATTGCTAAAATCAATTAAATATAATTTCAAAATTAAAAATTACTTCATTGCTGAAATTATTTGATCAAAATTTATTTTCAACTCTTTCAGAATTCTCAGAATGTACGAAATCTTTTGGAATATCGGAAAAAAAGAATAAATCCGGAATTTCGGAAAAATTCTAAATATTAAAAGTAATAGCAATAATATTCGTCTTTCGTTGATTGTATAACAACAGGAAAGAAAATGAATTTCTCAAAAGGTACGAAATTCCTCAATGTTCTCTACAACTGTTGGAAACATTTCATTCCAACTTAACTGCTGATAGCAGTGAAAAAATTTTCACCAAACAAAACCTGTTTAATTCCGGAATTTTCGAATCCGGTCAAGATGACAATGCAAACATCCAGCAGCTATTATTTGTTCCACAATTATTAGCACAATTTTTGTTTCAAATTTTTTCATTTTCTCTTATTTTTTGAAAATTTCGGAAAGGTTTTCAATTTCCAATAAATCGAAATAACTAATTATAAAATTATTAATTATTAAATTAAATTCAAACAATAAAATAGGAAGCGAATGAAATTTCAATTTTAATTTTCCTTTTGTTTTATTTTATTTTAATTTATTGGAAATCAAAAATTTTCGAAAATTTAAAAAAAGAAAAACAAAATAAGATTTAAAAATTGATTTAAATGAAATAAATTAACGGTAAAAGTTTTAAAATTTTGATTGTTAAATTTAAAAATTAACTTAAATGAAAAAACGAACGGAAAGATTTTTTGATAATGTCATTTTGATAATGTGACAATATCATTTAATATCATAATATATATCATAATAATATCATAATATGATAATATCATTTTGTGATGAAACATTCTACTTTCTTTTATTTAAATTTCATCGACAATCTAATTAATTTGATTTCATTTGATTTTTGATTTCTCATAACTATTGGAATAAAGTGGAAGGTGGCTTCATTTTCACTTCGTTTGAATTTTTTATGAATAAATTTATATCCTTTTAAACTAAGTGCAAGATTTTTACGATTAACCGGAGAAAATGGACCGGAAAAGAGATGAAATATTTTACTCATTTTCTTTTCATTATTTATTATAATAGAAATTGCAATATATCACAAATTCAAAAATGAACTGTAAATGAAATTAAATAGCATAATTGCAACGAAAGACCTTTATGGTGATAAGAGAATAGCCAATGAAAATTCGCGTTATATCAGATAATTTAATGATTAATAAATAATCATTAATTATTGGAGTAAGCAAATTACTAAAGTAAACAATTACTTAAGTAAACAATTGTCCAGTTTTAACAGACATTCTTCATTATTTCATTAATCATTTGCTTATCAATAATTCATCTTATTTTTATCATTACTTTGTTCGATTTAAAATTGCCAAATTTTATAATTTTATTTTCAAATTATTTTTTATTAAAAATATTTGCTTTTATTAAATAAATTTTAGGTTGAAGGAAAAAAAGGAAAAGGCAGCAAAATAAAAATATCGCATTCATTGATTAGATTTTAACAAAATTATCGTTGAGTGATATTTTTCTTTCACTGATTAACAGTTAACAGTTAGGATTTATATCAGTTCATTTATCCCGCTTCAATAATTTCAATCATTTATTTTATCATTATTATCACTTCACATAACACTCTTCAAATATCCCAATTTTTTTAACGGATCATTAAAAAAACAAATAAATAATTAAATTTCATATTATCATTTCATATGAATATCTTCAACTTTTTTCTTCTTTTCTTTTTACGGATCGTTAAAGAAAAATTTTATTATTATCATTCCTTATCAATCTTTTCTTCTTTTTATGAATCATTGAAAAACAAAACAAATAGAAATTAATTGTTATTATTAGTAATATCAAAATGTATTAAAAAATATATCACTGAAATTTTGATAATAATAAATAAATAATTAATTAATTAATTAACTAGAAATGATAAGTGAAACATTAAATTTATTCATTTCATTTCTTTAATTCATATAAAATGCTTAATTTAAAAAAAAGAAGCAATTAAATACGACGATATATTACAGTTCTAAATGTGACAAATATACTATAAAAGAAAAAAAGAGGAAATTTTAACAAGATGAGAAGAGAAGAGCAAATAATAATATATCAGTGTGTCAATGTGATCTGAAAAAGAAACTTCAACGAATCGGAATGCTATGAAAATGATGTGAAAAAATTTTTGAAATGAAATACTTTGTTAAAATGGAACGAATTCTTTCTCGATTTGAATTACTGATTGAATAATAGTTGGTGTTGAAAAGAGAAGAAAGAAGTGAATGATAAAGTAATGTTGAAATTTTAGTAATTTGTTAATTCATCCACTTCTTTTTGTTCTCTAAAATTAATTGAAATAGGACTGACTATTAACAACTTCATGAATGATTTTAATATAGAAAAAGAGAGAGAGAGAGAGAGAGGTATTTAACAGTTGTAATTAATAATTTGATAAGGAAGAAATGACATATTAATTAGTTAAAATTATTCAACGAATTAATTCAATTCTTCCCCAATTATTATTTTTGAACTAATTGATATAGAAGAAATCATTACACGAGAATCATATTATTTATCACTCTTAATAAATTAATATTTTTCTGAGAAAATAATACAAACTATTATTACAATTAAATCGATGATGCAAAGAATAAAAGAAAACGAAATTAATTAATTCATTTGGGTTTTAGAATGAAATCTAAAACTTTCAAGTTGAAATTAAATGTTTTAGGAATAAAATTGCAAAGTTTCTTTTTTTTTTCTCTAAAAGGTTAAAAGGTTAATTAAAATGCTTTTATGATAACAATCATCGGATCGTTTATTCCGTTTTCTAATATTCAACAAAAAAGAAAAATCTATATTAACCAGTAATTTTACATTTCACTAAATGGATCTTTTGTCTAATCTGATATCTATTTTATACTGACATCTTATCAGTTGCAAATTTGTAACAATATCCATTCTTCTTCAACAGACAGATTAATAATCACTTATTATCTTTGAAAATAGTTAATATTGGAGAAGAGCTTTTATATGAAAGGAAAAAAAATTACCTTATGCCGTTTATCACAAAAGAAATTCGATTAAATTCCAAGTGTGGAATATTTGATTAAAGACATATTAATTAACGAGATGTGAATTTATCAAAGTTTATGGGAAAAGAAGTTTCACATCCAAATGTTAATCATAAGTGGAAAACAGATCACTTAAATAACTTCCAAATGGATTTTAAGTGGTAAGCCAAATGGTTTCCGACTAATAATTATTGGTCGTACGATCAAAATTCCCCTTTTTGCCTGCACTTTTTTAGGTTGTGGAAATGAAATAAGAATGTTCATTTCATGAAGGAATCATAATATGCGGAATAGTAATGATAATAAATCCTTTCAATTGTGAATCTTTAACATTCCAAAAATTATATATGATGAACTCCGCGAGCAAATTCTTCGATAGCATTTGATAAACTCTTAAACTTACAATGGACGAATAATCAGCGCTTCAAAAAACCTCTACTTCCAAGTGCTTCATCTCAGAGAAAATTTCCGTGACTTCCAATTATTCTATGCTTTCTATATATCAGTTATAATATTCAGTGCTAATTAATTAACTCAAAATGGTAAAAATTTACGAAATATGGTGCACAAAAATCACCACCCAATCAAATTACATTTTACAGTTGGCTACAGTTGGCCAATCAAATTACATTTTTAGTTGGCTTACTCAATCCAAGCAAATAGCGTTATGAGAATCGACTAAAACTGGAATGATTCATAAAGAAATGACAACATAACAGCATGACGAATCATGCGAAATGATTAGTTTGAGTTTAATATAGTATTTGAATATAGAACAGTGTAAAACCTGTGCTAATGGAATGGAAAGCTTTTCTTTCCAACATCTATCATGAAGTAATTCATCACATATTCCTATTTGTTATACTCCAACATGCCGCTACTTTTTTTCTTGGGCTTCTGTAGGTTCACTTTTTAAAGGAATGAATAGCTACATAAATTTGCTGTGTAAGCAAACAAAAAACACAAGAGATAAAGACTACAATTTATTACTGAAATTATTAAATGTTGGAATTTATCAATATTAGCGGCAGAAATGTATCGCTACAGTCGACGATTTAATAAAATATTACGAAATCTAACTTTGACAAACTCTATTTGAAACATTCCAATGAAAATTAACTAAGAATTAATTTACCAAAATAATAAATGATGATTCGATGAAATCTACGTGAATTTACAAATTACCAGTGTATATCGAAATAAATAAATATTTTCATTTTCATTCTCCCTTTAATCAATCATATTTCATACAGAAAAAATCGCCAGCAAGGATGACAGTGGGTTATCTAGTAAGCATGATTTGCAACATAAAGGTTTTGTGCTGCTGCACCAGAATCTGCACCTCCAGCATATTTTCCCAGTTGTGCAAGCGAATTTGCCTCTGCACGCTTCAAGAATGCTTCTTTAGCGGCTTGAATGTTCTCGGGTTTACCACCCCAAGCTGCAAGAGCCGACGCTTGCAGTGCTCGGCCATAACTGAACGTCAATGCCCACGGCTTTTTACCCTGAAAGTGAGCAGGAAATTAGAAAATGCAAGTTGGTTAACAACTTCCTCTTTTCTTCCGTTAGTTCTACAAAACAAGGTAGATTGGATTACATCTATGTTAAATATTCGAGAATTCCTTAAACGAAAATCTGGTAATAATCAAATAATTGCAACCTTCTTTCAAAAGATCGCAAAAGTATTTTTTCTATAATCAAATCTTTTCTCCTCTCGGCCACTATCAGAATCATGTTAACAGTAACTTTCATTTTTATATACCATTCATGCAACTAAACAAAATAAAAATTACTGGAAATTGATTGATAGCGTTCAAATTACGCGTCGCATCTTCTTCAGATTGTCCACCAGAAAGGAAGACAACACCTGGAACAGCTACTGGAACTGTGCGCTGAAGAGCAGTAACGGTGGCTCGTGCAATGTCTTCATGTGAGCACTGCCCCTTATATTGCATTCCTAAAAATTTTCACTATATTCATTTATATGATAGAACTACGCGGAGGAGCACTCTGGAAGCTTATCATATTTAATTACATATAATATAATCCTTTACTGCTGCATTCAGCAATCATAATATTCTGTTTTCGTTGTAATAAACAATTCTAAATAACCTACCCGGCATACACATATTCGGCTTCAGCAATGTCCCCTCCAAGTAAACATGGTGATCAATCAGTGCCTTGTACGTATATGACAGGACGAGTTCTGTGACCTTCTGACATCGATGAAGGTCATGCTCTCCATCAGGCAAAGTTTCGGGCTCTACAATTGGGACCAAACCATGCTGCTGGCAAATTGAAGCGTAACGAGCCAGTACCTATAAAAGCTCGTGAAAGAATTCCAACATCGCAAGAAAAATAAGTTGCATTATAGCAGAAAAAGAAATTATGTGTAATGCGCATAATGCAAACAGCTTAATACGAAACTGTAAAAAATAACTCTGTTTTTCGTTACATAATTTCAAGAAGTTCATTAGCAAGGATCACAGAAGTAAAGAACAAAACCTCGATGATGAGAAATGCTTACTTCAGCAATTTCAACCAGAGCCATATGGCTAGGTGTTGTTGCACCAATTTTATGCACACAGCGCCACTTAGCAAACTGTGCACCATCCTGAAATAGCTAGTAATTTTCTCAAAATTAATATTAATCAATACATTCTACAAGCCTTATTGACCCTTTACACTAGAAAGAAAACGATCGAGAAAGTATGATAAACAGCTGAATAAATCACATAGCTGAAAAAACACTCATTCATAAATATAAAAAATAACCTTCTTGTATTGGGCGCACCGACTATTCAAATCGTCCAAACCTTGTGTGGTACCTTCACCAACAGTGCCTGCCATTGGAACAACACCCTTATCAACCTAAACAAGATAGAATTAAGCAGTAAACCGATGACAATTTAATTCTGCTTAATATTTTCGACATAACTGACATACGAAGACGACGTAAGCGCCATGTATATACTTATTGGACTAGACGTATCAATTAGGAAATTAAGAAAAGGGATATGGTATACCACTGAGAACCAGTCTCTCGAAATAAGCTCATGATTTCATTGCCCTCAGCTAAATCATCAATTTTAATAGCATTCTGATGAATTAACAATAGGGTACGTAAAAAAAATTTCCTTTCAGTTCCACCGCTACTATATATATGAAGCAACACTGAAATCTTCCCCGAACTGGAATCTTCAGGGTTTCTAACTGTATTAAAATTAACTTACTTTGATACCCGGAAGAATACCCTTCTTTTGTAGGATTTGAACAAATGGTGTCCCATCATCTCCCTTCTGATAGAATGTCTCATGAAACATGATAACACCAGAAATGTATTTACTCATTTCGTCACCAGCTGTGAACAAAAGCTGAAAGATTTTACAAATAAAATCCTTTTAGAAACAGATTTTGTAATCTTAGCCAAAAAAATCCAATAAAAAATGTCACAAACATATGTCATGAAACTATAAACCTTTTAGAAAATAATTAAAAATAGACCTGACGATATAAACGTCGATTTTCTTCGACATTTTCAAGTCCAATTGGTTTCAATTTTTTGTCCATACTTCCTACAAGAAATGATTACTTTGGAATAAGATTTTTCTTATTTTCTATCTTTACTATGCACAGTTCTATTAGGAAGTGAAAACAGAGAGGAAAATCAGTGCTTTCCATATTAGCGTTCATCCATCATTGTTTTGCATATTAACAATTTTGAAAAGCAAAAAAAGACGAACTGTTACATACCAGTGCTTTCATCCGCAGCAAGAATACCTTTGCCAGGTGTCACAATTTGATTAGCGATTTGTCGCAATTCATCTTTTTGTGCTTGTGTCAAAAACTGCGAATAAGAAGTCATTTCCTGCAATAACAATCACTAATTAACATCTGTCTGCTTTCACGTAATAACATAACACATTTATACCTGAAATTTTCAGCGGAAATTTGCAGAGGCACATTTCACCACAATAGATAATGTTGCGTTACAAAAAAAAAATTAGGATCAGCCAAAAATAAGATAACGCAGACAAGATAAAATTATCACCCCTAAGTAATATTACCACAACATTAATAGACGAGAAAAAATCAGTCAAATGAGTTCTCAATTAATCTTAAATTTAAAAAACTAGAAAATATTCATAAGAAATGAGCTCACTATAATACCTCGTTTTAGAATCAGTGGGAATTCGGGACATGAACTCTTTATCATTTACCATTCTTATCACTGATGTATACACATTTGCGAAGAATGTGTGCAATACTATTTGTTCAAAAAATGGATGGTATTAACTGATGATACAATAGTAAATGATAAAGATTTACAAAATTACAATACGTAAAATGAAAATGGTTTGCTGACAAGAAAAATCATATGAAAAAGAATTAAATAATCAATGATTGTTAAACAAAGCGTTACATGATTGTGAACCTACAACTCTTTCACTCTTACAATATGAGATCACTATCAAATTGATAAATATTCTGTAAATAAATGTTCCAAATAAAAATTTGATTGCAATACAATATCAGGCAAACTCAAATTGATATGAAACATGCACATAAAAAATCATATTTCCGGGAATGCGATCAGAATATTGGCTGGCATTAGAAAAAATATGAAGTGATTGATATAATAGCTATAGCCTTTATCCCTCTAACCAATCCAATGTATCTCTTAAATAATCCTATTTTTAGGCCTTCTTCTCTATTCAAACTGTTACATTACAAATGCTGTAGTCAGATATAATAGCACAGAAAGTAAGTATTCATTTCATCTTATGCACTCAGGAGATAACATTATATTTGAAAAAAAATAAAATTTCAGCTCATTTTAACTATTGCCGCTGCTGCTAAGTAACAATGATTGCATTAGTTGCAGTACTGTTGCCCTCATCAATTTAACGCTTTGAAATACAGGAGATGTTGCCACCGTCATCACTACCATCATTACTACCCACCACCACCACCATCACCACAACCACCACAACATCTGCTACTGATGATGTAGCATTTAGTGAAGAAGTCGGCTGCATTCGTTACAACAAGTAGAAGAGAAGAGAAACAATTGTATCTTTAATGATGAGAAATGAAAAGGAAAGATCTGAAATACTCATCATATTATCTTAACGCAAAATGAAACAATCGGGAAGGTAAGAAAAGGATAGCAGAGGACGATGGAAAAATGACAAGCTTAATAGTTAACATGAAATACAACCGAATATGAGTACGAAAAACAAAAAGAAAATAATTTTAGAAAACAATGACGAAGTGGATAACCATTACCCATTTTGTTTACTTTTTAAGACGAAATGAGTAATGACTTTACGGAGAACATACATTAGGAAAGGAATATATAAATGAAAATAATAAATAAGGTCAAGTGAAACCAATCAAAAAGTAAACAAAAATTTCTTCACGGAAAATAAGGAGAAGAATTCTTATACGATGGCATATATGGTTGGTTGGTAAGAAGAGAATGATGGATGGATGGATGGATGGGTGGGTGGATGGAATAGAATAGAGTGAACTCAAGAAATCGAAAGTTTTTCATAATAATAAATGAAATAAAGGAATGAGAAGGCTATATAACAAGCAAAGAATGGAAGTGAAAATAAAAGAAAGGGAAAATATCAAATTTGTAAAAAGAAACTATTTGAATGAATGTTTCGTTGTATCTTTTCTAAAGACTGAGATTTCGATAAATGAAGATCGAATCTCCCGATCTTCTACCAAATCAATGATCGTATCAATGAATGAACAAGTGCTAAAGGCTAAACGCACACATTATTATAACGTTAGCATGCAACCGCGAGCTTTTTAAATGAGATGGAGAAAGAGGAAGAGGGAAGAAAAGAAACTTAACTTGATGACATATGCGCCACAATGTTCACAAGATTCAGTGACATACATTCTAAGCTCATTTCAACTTCTTTCTCATTCTTACATCTCTTCCTAAATTAACCTACCTAACATGTACACACACACACACACACACACACACACACACATACACTCATAAACATATAATATACACAACACATACAAAAGTGTGTATGGGAGACGAATAGCAAAAGCAATATTAATAGTGTGATTGATTTGCTCTTGTAGTTAAAGAAATGAGAGAAAGAGGAGAGGAGAAAGTTTAGAATGAATATGGAGATAGCAGCATGTAAAATAAAAAGATAGTGAATAAAACATGTAAAATCTAATGAAGGAAACATTGCACGAGAGAAAAAAAGTATACGTTGTGACAGAGAAAGAGGGAATTATGATGTCAGAAGCAAAGAAAAATGGCAATAGGCTGAACTTTATTTTTTGAAGAGAAAAAAATGAGAAAGGGATTGATTGGAAAGTTGAACATGGCAACTGGCAACTTAATAATGTGGCAACTGCTCTCTCTCTCTCTCTCTCTCTCTCTCTCTCTGTTTCATAATACTTGCAGGAAGTTGAATTGATGTGAGAGAGAAAAGCTTCGGACGAAATGCAATAGATATGATAGATAGATGGAAATGTTAGGATAAGTAAGTGTGTACTTCAATTATTTCAGTAGAAAGAAAATGTGTTCAGAAATCAATTCATCCATAGCAAATAGGTGAAGAATATAGAAAAAGGCAATTACAATATAAGCTGATAATATCAATATTATCATTACACTTATCATAATCACTTCATATTTTCATTATGATAAAATTTTCAAAAAGCAAAAGGTTCTGGTCAGTCAGTAATGTTTGATATTATCGATACAAAGCTGAGTATAACATTCACTTCTCAATTATATAATCTTTGATGACATCTCTGAAGAGTTGACCTTAGCAAAACTAGGAATACTTGGTATTATTAAAAGATGTCATCAATGTGCAAATATAGTACAAACGATTGTCAACTATATCTTCTCCTTCTCCTTCTCCCTTTCACCTTCCAATTTCCCATCTTGTTAATTAAGTGAAATGTTGCATTGCTTTTGTGAACTAAGGTAATAAAGGTAATGTTCTCTTTTCAAATATCATAATAGCATTGTTATTACGATATAATACATTGTTTTGTTATTACTCTTACTCTCATAAAATAGTGAATGTGTTTGAGAGGAATGTATCAGACAGAAATTTCTCTGATTTGAAAGAGAAAAAAATATTCGATCTATTTTATCGTCTAATGTTATCAAAAAGATTATTCGGATTAAAAATTTTTAATATTATAAATGGCCTTAATGTAATGATAACGTGAAAAGATTGAATATCGAGAGTGATCGATGATTCATTATATCAATTAAACAAATTTATATTCCAAAAATTAATCAATTAAATCCTAGTTATCGTAACAAATAATTGCCTGTTCATTGATTATGAAATGATGAAATAATGATCGATGGAAATATTTCAATGATTTATCAGACTAGGTTATTGATAAGTATTGGAAAGTTTTATCTAAGTTGAAAGCAAAAGATTATTTCATCATTCACTCATTCTACATCTTAATATCACCCCTTAATATCATCCCATTTGAGAAAACATTATGAAGTGAAAATATGTTTGAAAATCATTTTCTAACTGAAATTATGTCTGCAAATTATCCATGTCTACATCTTTTTTCTCCTACCTTTTATCTCTTCTCTGAAACTTCGATTATTTGAATTCAATTTCAAATTTGAAATCAAAATGAATTCAAAATATGTTTTCTAATTCTGAAGAACAAAGGAATTCCGTAAAATATGTTGCCAAATAACGATGAATTTTTAAAATCAAGAAAAAACCACAATTAAGTATAGGTATCATCAAACAATAATTTCCTCATTTCATTGATAATGTTGCACAGTTAACAATTGCAGGTTAATCATCAATCAACTATAGATATCATCAAACAACAATCTCCTCATTTCATTGATAAAATGATAATAATGTTGCACAGTTAACAATTGCAGGTTAATCATCAATCAACTATAGATATCATCAAACAACAATCTCCTCATTTCATTGATAAAATGATAATAATGCTGCACAGTTAACAGTTGCAGGTTAATCATCAGCCATCATTTTCAGAACATTAAGTATTTAAAAAAATTGAAGTAGTAGAAGACCAACCAAACAAAACCAGTTCCAAATTAGTAAATGATTGTAAGTATAATTTGTTCGCTTTTTTAATTATCGAAAATAACATTTTTTTTTTCTTATGCATAAAAAGAAAATTATCAAATAAAGACAGAGGAAGAAATTTACCGATTCGAAAAATTTGCTAAATTAAGAATGTCTTCCTTCTTCGTATCACTTTGTTATGCTACAAGCAAACGATATCAATCATCAACAATTTTTAAATTTATCCTATAAAAAAAATTGAGTATGATAAAAATAGAATTCAATATGAAGTATGTGAGAAATATAAAAGAGAAAAAGATGTTAAGATATATTGGAAGAGAGGAAGAAGATATGAATGATTGTAATGTAATGGAAAGAATCTAACTTCATCTTTATACATTGAAAATCGGCATGAAATAGGTCAAAATCCGGAATAAAAACTTAATTGTGGTTTTTTCTTGATTTTAAAAATTCATCGCTATTCGGCACTACATTTTACGGAATTCCTTTGTTCTTCAGAATTAGAAAACATATTTTAAATTCAATTTCAAATTATATTCAGTCATTTTCTGAATCCGGAATAGAAATAGGTCAAAATCCGGAATAGAAATCATATCCTGAAAAATAAAAGCAATAGTATGAAAATTTAATATGTTGAAAGAAAAAATAACACTATCCATTCGTCAAATTCATCAGAAAATTTATCTTTGTCAAACAAAAATAAAGAAATCTAATCATTTCGATGTAAAAAAAACAATATCAACAAATTTCTTGAATCGAACAAATCAACAATGAGTAAGGAAAAGACTGAAACACTTCACAAAATTTTTTAAATCTGAATGAAAAATAAATGCCACCTCTCTTCCGCAATATGTTATTCTCTTTGCTTCGTCTGCATATTTCAACAACAAACTAAAAGAATTATAAATTCGAGAGATCATTTACTTAGGACAGCTGAGTAAATTAAACTTCGAAAGTTCTTCAAGCAAGTCAAATTGCTTACTTTCAGCAACGATGAAAATAATCCCTTGTTTCCAACTAAAAGAAAAAATCCAGATATTACTGTTATTACTTCTTAATATACTTTTCTCTATTACCAACAGAACCATTGATGTACAGAAAACAGGATATAATGAAACGAAATATTTTATTTTTTATGATTCATACAAAAAACATGTAATTCAAATGACAGTGACAAGCAATGACACATTAACAGCACATGCTCCTGTTGGATATTAAGCATACCTAAGTGAGAACTGTTTTCTATATACATTCATCAAAGACTGAAGTTAGAAAAGTATAGTAGAATGAGCATGTTTTAGATTAATATCTTAAATCAAAAAAGAACCTGACATTCTTGCAAAAAAGCTTTAATCTTTAATTCGCTTTACCTTTTTCCTCATTTTATTCTTTCCCAAACAGTAGTTAAAAATAAACAAGACATCCGAGACAATCCTAGCCAATTAATGAATACAATAAATGCACCGGCAATAACTTCAGAATAATCCTGGCATTTGTAAATAATCCTATATAAATTATCTGCAGTATTTCAGAAATGCAATAAAAAGTGGTCATTACATATATACACCAAAATTTGTAGGAAGGGCAAGCCAATAAAATTATAAATTGCAATTAATAGATCGGAAAAAGTACGTCTTCAGTTTACTCCTCATCGGCAACAATTTTCAGAGCCTCCGTCGGACTGTCCTGCATTTTGGACATAGCTGCAGCTGTATCAGACAAACCGGAAGCGATTTGTTCAGACGGTGAATTCCTAGGTGATGGTTGTCGTTGTGGTGCTAATGCCATCCAACGGCCTGATGAAGAAGGTGGTGGCATAAAATTAGCACCACTCAATACTGACGGTATCATTCGGGGTAGTGCTACCAACGGTCTAAATTGATTTCTGCAATTGTCAATATTTCAGGAAACATGCTATCTTATAGTGTATATCTAGCGATTCTAAACCTGCGAAATCATTCGTCTTACTGAAAAGAAAACCAATTTCAATTATAAGTGAATTACTTGGTGCGTACTAATCAAATTCACGTCTCAATGAAAGTGCCGCTGGATCAAAAACGAATGCAGTAGCTGATAGTGTCGCGCCCGTAACAATATCAGTCAGCTTCAAAGGAAAAACTACAAAAAAACACGGTCAAAATACAACTACTCCTTCGTTTACTAAAATTCCGATATGCGTATTTGGATTCACGTAGGCCTACAATTTCGGTTTGCTTGATGTTTGAAGACACGTCCATATAACCGCGATAGTCAATCCCAATTACTAACAGTTCAACCATCTAGTAGATTAAAATGGATGCTTGAGAAAATCTTACGAAATATACTGAATTCCCGAAGATTGCTCTTCAAGCACTTCAACGGTATCAACATATAAGCAACAATGTATTATGCCCTTACCTTGGTGAATGATGCATCACATTTCGTGGATCCGGTAGCAATGGTCGTCGACCGGGCAGCATTGGTGGCATACCACCCATTCCCCGAAAAAGTGGTGGTGGAGGTGGTTCAGCTGATGACTTCAGAATTGATTTCGGTTTGGGTGGAAATATCGAAGATGTTAAAGCAGATGAAGACGACGATGGAGCCGCTGTTGCTGCTGTCATTGTTATTGTTGCTGTTGTTGTTGTTGTTAACGATGTTGAAGGAACTACTTGCACCGTTGAACAACCCGAATTTTGGCCAACATTTAAATGTGAACCAGAGGATGATGAGGTAGCCACAGCTGGTATTGTTTTTGCTGTTGGCGTCGGGCTTTCACATTTTTCATTTTCCATTACCTAATTCATTTTCCATATCAAGCAAAAACTAGAACAAATCAAGAGCACAAATTTCAATTTTCTATATAAGTGCAAGCAACAAATTTACACAAATATTACCGCATTAAATAAAGTTTCAAGATTTACTCCTTTCGTCATTGCAAACTAATCAAACTCAAAAGTTATTGTAGTAGTCAGCAAGATCTATTCTTCTTTTTAATGTATCCAACAACTTGCACAATTCGATTTAAATCATGTATATAAACCTTTACACTTTAAAAATGTACGATTTGAATGATAAAAGCACACCTTTTTCATTTTGAAGACAAAAAGATGGTTACCTTTGGTATCTTAAAGTTTTTAAGACTAGCAAATGCGAGTGCTTGTGGAAATTCTACTTTCGGCGAAATAGTCGTTGTTTTTTGCTCACCTGATGGTCGATCCAATTTCATTTTCTGGAAGAATCTATTAGTTTCATAATACTAGTTTTTGAGCAATCATATTCTATAATATATAAAACTGATTCTCCCAAACTTAGCGCACCAGCATCTTCGAGCTTCTAAATGACTTCTTTTGCGTCACTGATATGCAAGAAATGGTTTGTAGTATCGAACGCGATATACATAATTCCAGATCAACTCGTATTCAGCATGTACGTTCACAATTTTTCAAAAAAAGCCAAACTCCTTCAACTTTTGAATAAATTTTTAGATCCAAGCTTCATCATCTGATAGGTTCTTCCTAACATGACATCTGATCAAAATATGACCATTGCATACCTTACTACTACTACTATTAAGTTCGCCTTTACGTTCTCTTTTACCCGTCTTACGAGCACGTTCATCCGATGCGGATCGACTTTTCTCTTTCAATTGTTTTTGTCGTAATAATGCTTTCTCTTCCTTTGATCTTGATGACGAAGGCGGCTGACCAACCAAGCGCATAGACCTATTCGGAAAATGAAATAAGCAATAGTAAAGTTAATCTGTAGAAGTAAATTGTCATTCATAATTCAAGTTGAAAATATAAATAAAATAAGGAAAGGAAAACCATCAAATGCACTAACGATGGTACACCACCCGATGAAGATTGCGATGGTCCAGTAGATGGTCGTGTGGATGCTTGCTGTTTCAATTTAATCATTATTTTCAATTCTGAACCGTAACCTGGCTGTTCCGCATTAATCTTTGTCAGATTTGGTGACATTCGTGCAGCGGGGGATGATGTCGATATTGATGGACTATCACGCTTAATAAGAGCTGGCTGCAATATTATCAACTTTTGTACAAGTTACTAAAAATAAAACATTACTCTTCACTATTTTCTATTTTCACCGTCAATTATTTTTCAGAAAATGGTATATTTCAAGATGCTAGGTCTCATTTCACAATTTTTATACATTATGGTGTAGATTCAAGGCACCAGAAAGCAATTTTCTTAATACTCATGATAAAAGAAATTCGATGGAACTGTGTGTGTATAAATTATTTCATAATAAGCTAGGGTAAAACGCCATATATGAAATAAAAAATTTGCAAGTATAGAAATAAAACATCTCAATCGCATTTAAGTAAAATTAAAAAAAAGCATTACTTCAGGCAGTTTACTAACTGGTTCCGATTCATCGTCGTATAAATCAGAGGCTAAATATGGATTTGATGTTGTCGAACTGCTGCTGCTTGCTGGCGCTGTTTTGCAGTGTAATTTCCCTACCACAGCTTCTAGACTTCCTTTACGCGCTTTATGGGCCAGCAGTGCTGCTGACTGCATTGAACTATTATTAGTTGCTGTTGGAGATGGGCTGGTAGGAGGCGTAAGTTCCACTGTTTGACCACTGTAAATACGAGGAAGGTCCAAAACTTGCTGTATTTTCGGAAAAAGAAACCAAATCTATTTTCAGCACGATCCATTTGGAAATATAAGTAAACGACAAAAGTAAACGATAAGTAACAGGAAAAATACAAAAATTTGGTTGAGTTTCCGAAAAGGCATCATTCAACATGAAACTAAATTCTAATCTTTCGGTATGTTTTCCTCATAAGCGCACAATTCACCTTACTAACGCCCCAAACTAAGATGAAATGATCTGTAGATAAAAGTGTTGGTTGCAAAGAGAGGAATAAAATATGGCGTAACTGAATCACAAAACATGTCTTTTTTAAAAATATTGAACTCAACATTTGTTGTTAAAAGAGATATCAGAAAAAAATATTCATAAATTTTATAAACGCAATGTAAATCTCACAAAAACGATAAATATCTCCTTGCACAATGTCAAAGATGAGTAAAATTTTAAAAAAATCTAAAAAAAATTTCTAAAATATGTACAAACCCAATATACCTCGATGAAACCGATGAAAGACATGAAGGGGTATTTAACGACGAAGACTTGTTAACCAGTGATAATGTTGCTGATGAGGAAGAAAGATTCCCAACAGTGGTTATTTGTGGCACTGGAGTATTACCACTTGCAGCAAGTTGAACTGATGATTGTGGTATCACGGTAGTACAGACAGGAGGTGGTGGATCAGTTTCATCATCTGACGATTCTTCAGTTCTCTCAAATTCGGATGCTTCTGATCGATTTTCTTGTGGTAAGCTGACTAAAAATGAAAGTGAGATTTCCTACAGCATCGCAATTCATTAGTTCAAAATTTTTTCAGTAGAAATTACATGAAAATTTTTCAATTTTCATACTAACACCTATACAATCAGCATCTAGGAGCCACCTATGCAATCAATTTCAAAAATATTCTTATTACCAGGTGGCATTTGACAAGGATAAACTGGCATCTCGGAGAAGGAACGTTGTAACATAGGGCGATTCATGGCAAATTGATGCGAATGTGCAGGAGACGCAGGCATATGAGCAGCTTTCCGAGGTCTTCGAGGACGTCTTGCTGTTGAAGTTCCTATAAAACAGAAATTTTTTCCACGGAAGAGATTGACCTTAACTTGTACAAATGATCTTAAATGTATTTCAAAAAAATCGAAAAAAGGACTACCTCGAGGCTTGCGCGTCGGAATATTCATACCACGAAATATCAAACCAGTACTCTGGTCAAGAGTTGGACGACCTGGATCTAACATTCGATCACCCATATTTCCAGCCTTTCGACCTCGACCTCGACGTTTCAAAGTCGGCTGAGCACCCAATGGACCTCTGGTACTTTGTATGGCTGCAAAAGGATATGGACTTTGCCCTGCTTCTGAAAAATGGAACTGTTGAGATGATGTTCCCATTGAACTTGCTGAGTTCATACGAGGTGGATCATCAAATTCAAAAACATCTGTCGGATTACTCATCGGTGCTTGCTGCTGAAAACATGAACATTATACTATAACAAAATCACGTCTTTTGCATAAAACACCGTAATATGAATGTTTACATGTTGACAACTCAACTTATTAATTTCTTTCCTGTGATTCTTTTTTCTCCCATCTCTTTTTACATTTTTTACTGTCGCAATAAATATTCCAATAAATATTCGTGGCATATCATAAGTAATAAATATTCATGTCATATCATTCTTTCACTTTTCAATACTTAATAAAAATTCCAAATAAAAAAATGAACCGCAAGGCGTTGACGCGCAATATCAAGTGGTGAGAGCTGAGAAAAATTTCCTGCTTGGGAAGCACGATAATGTTCGCTAGCTGGTGACGGCGACTGCGGCGGTATTTGTGGCCGGAGCCTTTGGCTCTGCAAAGCAATATCAAAATCAAACCAAATAAATTGACAAACTAAGTCATTCCCAGCACTTGAATTTCATGAATTCCAGATCTTGGAGACAAAAGTATAAATTCATTTAGCTTACTGTGCGGAAACGCTTGTTCTTGCATGTTTGTCCTTTTTATTACCAGAAGAAAAAAATGCTTGCCTCATTAGTGGATGGTGAACAACGTTCCACAGTGGATGAGTGACTACTGTGCTCAGAAATATTCGATTCACCATCATCGATGCTTGCTGCCATGTCACAAATTGCATCCTTCAAAATTGAATAACCTCCTCAAAACCCAAAAAACGACTCGAGTTAAAATATGTTTGTTTAGAACTGAATTCAAAAAAATTTGAATTGAAATTTCCTTCTATGGTTACACTCTAAGCATTTCAGTCTACCCACTTTAAATCGTACTCTGAAACAGCAGTTTAATCATTACAGTATTAATACTTCTTTATATCTGCATATCGGATACTTCAGTCCACTGCAAATAAGGAAGTGGGAATAGAAAATTTCCTTCCAGAAACTGCCAATTGAACATCTTTGGATAGATTACAACAAATGATTAAGGCCCAAACTGTGGAATTATGCAATAATATTATGATGAAGGCTCGAACTGTGAGACTATGCAACAATATAATTTTTCGAATCATTCATCAACCAATTGCAGATTTGAAAACACAAATTTTCCATTTTCAGCACTGAATCGCATGTCCGCTTCGTCGCTTTTTTTTTTAATCGTGCTTTATATTTAAATTAAACCAAATAATATCCAATTTTAGAATGTATCCAATTTTAGGTGTACAGTAATAGTTCAACTTGTTTGTTATGTAAACTTCTACTTGCAGATACGTCAATTTCCAGAAATCATTCCTGTTATTCCGCAACACAGTGTCAGTAAAAAAATCTACGCAATGCTGCATAAAAACCAAAGAGTTGGATAAGTGGGATTACAGGCCTGTGCTTATATTTTAAAGAAATTAAATTTAAATTAAAACCTTCCACTAAATTTAAAATTCCCACCACTAATATAAATTCCAGAATTTTCGGAAAATTTACAACAGAAATAATGTACCAGGACAGAGAAGGCATTGATCGTCATCGTATTTTCAGAATGGATACGACTCGTACGTGGCGCAAGCATTTCGTTACGTGGAGGTGCCGTACATTGTTGCGCTCCATTCATGGGCTTCTGAGGTGGTATTAATTCTTCTATCTTTTCAAGCTCTTTGAAAAGTGCTAATAGAGACAGCGGCGATTGCCTTCCTAAGGTATTGTTATCACGTGAACAATTAAGATTAATTCGTTCATCCACCACATATTCGTGTTCTGTTTTGCAATAGTTAATGCTGTTGTCCGTTATGTTTGGAACAAACAACCAAGATTGTGATATTTTAACGTCGCAGTTATTATCAACATTTTCGTTCATCACAAATGGTTTTTCAAGCGCAGCCAACGAAATGGCGCCTCCACGTCGCAAAACACTTCGCATCATTACTGCCAGCGACCAACTTCTGCAGAAAATAAATCAAATTTTAGTTTACCGAATTTTTTTCTTAAAAAGTATTACGACTTATGATTATCAGACATAGAACGGAATGGATTCATATTTCAATAAAATTTCGATATGTTCGTCATTCTAAATCAATGTTTTTTTTGAAAAGAAGTTTTTGGCACCTTACAATTTCAAGACAATCCAGTGTTGAAAACCAATTACTTACTTTGCAAGAATAGCTGTGGCATGCTGTGATTCCGGAAGTACCGCTCCATTTATTACACATTCTAGTGAAACATTAACGTTTGACGGTGATACAGCAACACGAGCTGAAAATATATCTTTCTCTATTTTCCGAAAAATCAATCGTTAAAGACAAATGCAGCATAATCGCTTAGTTTTCCGTTCTACTCTGCCTGTGACTGAATATCAAGCAGTATTACTAGCTACCTTCTTCCACTGGCAACTCACTAATGTATTACTCATAAAACTTTCAAGAAGCCGTCTTAGTGCCTATTTTTTTCAAAAATTTTTTACATGCATAACTTTTGCTAATGAAAAATAAGTTAAAAGTTTGAGAAAACGATGCCGAAAAAAACTTTAGCATGAAAACGATGTTTCGGAAAAAATTACCTATAAAAAGATTCTTTTTCAAGTAGAACTGAAGATCAAAACAGTCGATGTACGAAGATGCTATATGAATATCAACAGAATTTTCATCAACACATGCACTGCGACTATGTGCTCTTACAAGGCTTTCGAAAAAAGCGTTGTGAGCCAATTGTGTTCGAATGATGCTTACAAGAAAAACCACATCTTGCAAATGAGCAAATGGTATCTGTAAGAATCAAATATCTTAAAGTTACTTATGAAATAATACTTGAATCTTAATAAGAAATATAACTTTAGGAGTTTTAAATTTTTGAGGTATTGCACTCAGTTTTCGATCAAAGTATTAGTCAATTCACCTGTCTTAAAATGCCATCTTCCTGCGAACATGTCATGGAATAGTCGAAAATATAGTGCTGTGTCGAACAGCCTGGTAGACGAACAAAAACATCATGGCATTCCTGCAAGAATTTAACCAACTATGGGCAGTAGAGATAGCCAGGTACAAAAATTCGAGACGAAATTCACAGAAGCAAACTTATTGCGCTTCTTTTTCAAAGCCTTCAGTGCTGATACAAAAAGTCTTATAACGTTTTAATCACTCATTTAGTTCCGTAAGTTTTTGATTTAGTATGCTTACACTTGCTTGACCAAAAAGAACAAACCAATTTAATGCTTTATACTGCAAAGGGCCTCAAACATGCATGAAACAGTCTAAAACGTAGAAAACAGATGCCCACCTCACTTTCATTCAATAAATACTGATACAAATTGTATGACCCTTCAACATTCAGTGGAACTGACGCAATCTTGGAAAGCTTTTTGATTGCAGCCGATGAAAATATAATTGGTCTTGAAAACCGCAAACAAAACGCAGCCGGTAGCTGGCGGCCTGATACAGCATTCCGCCATTCACCACTACAAAAATATCAAGATCATTGAGACATTTAAACCTTTATGAAACCTTCTATGCGTAAATGTAAATATAAAAAAAAATTCATGCATACTGTACAAAAAGTGTAGCATCGGAGAAGAAGTTTGGAGTTGAATTAGAGACGATGCATAATTGAAGATATGGCTCCACATCATACAACACTGAAACTAATTAATGGTCTGTAAATGCTATCTTAGATTTGCTATCATCAAAGGAATATGATCATGAATGTCCGCTACAATAGGTAGCTTTACATGTTACGTCTTGTAAAACTTAAGGTCGATTCTGATTTTTTAGAACAAAGTAACTTGCCTTGCTCATCAGTAGGAGATATGATACTACCGGAAGAAATGTCCAGGAATATTACAGGCTCGACGAATGGATAAATGGTAAATGGAGTGGATTCAGTTCGCGATTTACAGAGACCCAAAATACCACCATTTATTTGTTCAAAAACTGAAGGAGCACTTCCGGACATGGTCAGGAGATCTTTTTCAGCATATTCTAGTGATCGCAAACAAAATATCTTCTCGTCTCTGTAGAAAAATTTTTCATTTTAACAGATTTTAGTACAATTTTGAGCCAAAAATAGTATCAGGATGGAATTGATTATCTATAATCGATTCCATCACAACTAAAAAAAGTAAGCAGCAAGAATACGAGTAATTAATTACAACGAATAGAACCCATGACACAACCTTGACAAATTTGATGGAACAAGATGAAACATTGCTGTCAATGCTGTATGCACAAGATCCCATCTGTTACGAGAAACGTAAAGTCGAAGTGTTTGCGCTTCCACAGCTCGCTCACCAAACCAAGATACTGAACAACTGGTAATTTGTTGGCCATCAGCAGAAACAGTAATTTCAAATGAAAAATCGGCATTTCGAATTTTGTAGTATCCTGGATGAGCTTGGAAATCACTTCTGAAGTAAAGACCAGTATAAACACTGAAAAAAAGCTTTATGACGTAGATATAATTAATATCATGAAGATGTTTAGAAATTGGGTCAGATCAGACAATGTTAGCACATACTACGTTAGAATTTAAAAGCACCTCGTCTATTTTCCAGAATATTTTATAATTCGTCTATATTTTATAACCCATCTATCAATTTACTATAAAATATTTACGATAAGCTTTCAGCAAGATGCCGTAAATGTGTAGATAAATCACGATCACTATCCGATGGCATGTGTTTCCTCATATCGGCAGCTGCCTGCATCAAGTCCTCTTTATCATCAGCACTAAGTACAAAACGTTTCTCCTGCAAGATACCATATATTTGCTAACTTTTCATATTTCTTCAAAGTATTAGTTTTTCCTTAAAGAAAAACCAAAGAACAATACTGTTAATGCAATCCCTCCTTCATATATTGATTTCAGTAATTTCGTTCCATAGTATATATACAATTCTAAATCAGCAACAGAATTCAAAACTTCGCGATTTAAGAAAAAAGTTCCAAGAGTTTACAATTTTTAAAATCTTGAAATTGCAAAACAATATCACAAAGAAAACACACCATAAGATTTCGACGTAAAAGTTGTGACAAATAATCCCATGAAAATTTAAGTGATGTTTGTCGAATTTTTTCTAGGCGGATTTCCTCCTCAACCTCTTCCAGGCTAAAATCAACCAGACTGTATTTGTCAGATTGAGCATTATCCGTCACCGGTTTCTCTTCTTCCCTTTCCACGATACTATCCTTTTCCATAACCGTTCTAAAATTCAACTTGCATCGAACTTTCAAACATTTAATTTTTTTACAATCGCTGACATTTACAAACATCGATTCTGATATATGTTCCACATATACCTTAACTTCACAGGTTACTTTCGTTAATCAAAGTAAGTATTCGTCTTAAATTATTTATATTTCTATAATGTTTGTTCTCTTATCACGCAGTATTTCATTTCAACTACTCTAACAATATATGAAAGAGTTTAATGACAAGTTCTGAGAGAGACCACAAGCTAATTTAATGACTAAAATGGATTAATTTAAAGTATACTATATGGAAACAAAGTTAGCTTACATTAAATGTGGAAATGCTAACGGATGAGAACGTGTATATAAGTGATGAGCACGTAATGCACACGTAATACAAACACACAACAACTCTCATCTTACACAAATCAATATCCATGTGCTTAGATGAAACAATTGCACAGCGCGTTTCTCCACTCTATCAAACCAGGCTTCCAGAAATTGGATAATGGAAGTGAGAAGTGCGAAAGATTGGAAAGAATCCGAGGATAAGGAGGAGTAGTGTAGTGATTTGAGGAGTAATGGGAAGTGCTAAGATTTGGGAGATACTGTTAAACTGGATGGTCGATAAAATTAGCTATATGTTAGCAATATTATCAGTAATAGAGAGTAAAAAAAAGTTATATGGATGAAGAGATGAAGAGATTTGACGACATTTGAAACTCACAATATTATGGCAGATGAAGGAAGTGGACGGCAATATGTTTGTCACATCTGATTTCATTGTTATTACGTGTGAATAGTGATCTATTTGAATAGGAGGAATTGTCGAAGACAGAGAAGTAAAAATATGAAATGGTTTGAGGGTGGAATAGTTGAAGCAATTGCGATAAGTCGCCAACAGAATGCTCTCTTCATCGTCAACATTCAGGAGCCACCGGGTGAGCGGAACATCAGCTATTCATGTTTCACTTCATGTTGAAATTGAAATGACAATAAAAATTACGGATGTAATTTCCGATTCAAAATGTTACATTATTCTATTTGGTTATATTATTTTATCGTATCATTACTAGAATATTTTATCAAATCATTTTAAATGACATTGTTTTCTTTCATAACTCACGGGATGAAATAAAAATTCGGAATCTAGTTACATTTAAATCTCTATAAACTTCGTGATGTAAATTATTGAATTTAATTATTGTGTAATTATTAAAACAATAAGTATTTTCGGTGAGTTTGTGAGGAAATTAAAGTTCCTATTTTATTTTGAAAAAGATGCTGTGATAAGAAAAAAAAAGTAGGTATGCGCTTTTCTTTACGTATTTTGTCTTGGTGATTGGCTGAACCAACTTTGTTAATATTGACAGTAATACTAATGGGAAATGAATTAACTCACTGTGTAACGATATGAAATTCTAAATGTATAACAGAATTTTATGATCACGACAATCTGTTCAGAGAATAATGATGAACAAAGTATGCGAATGGCACAGCTCTGGGATAGTATTGATAATAATATTTGTCAGCCAGCTTTGGTCGGCATACGTATTTTCCAAGGGACCGAGGCAGCAAAACAATTTGCCCAGATATGTTAGTTTTCTTTTTGCATTTATATTACTAAAATTATTCATTGCTGAAGCGTAGTACATTTCGTGATATCGGCATGCATCACTTTAATTATTTATAAGTTCCACAACAGAGGCGAAGTTAGCGTTCTTAAACTATTTGAGTTAATTCACACATTTGTATCTTACTTCATGGTATTGACTTTGTTTCTGAATGTTTAGTTTTTTGAAAAGAAATATCATCTTAAAAAATTTATAATTAATTTGACTTCAGATCCTGTGTTTGTTGTACCAGCATCGTATGTTATTGACTTGAAAGGAAAGCCTTTAGATGTTATCACAATCACTGAAGAACTGAATGAGGATATCTTCGCGCAAAGACTTAAGATTGCTATGAAGGCAAATAGTTTTCATAATCAAAAATAAAGAATTCAATATTATTTTTGCTTTAGTCGATTTACTTCTGCCAGTTTTACTTCTTATTCGCGTGCATTAATTTTAGTCAAAAAATTTATATGCTATTTGTTGTTTTAATTATGACATTAAGCAGATCATGGAAATCAAAATTTTCTGATGTTAACTTCTATGTTTTAAGTTACAGACTTTAAACAATGCTCATCAATCTTCATCGTCCATATTAGCTGGAGGTAGCAAATCAGATAAAGAGACAGAAAGAAAAGAATCGACAGATGTCAGCATGGATGAAAAGATAAAGAGGTAATTTTTAATTGATATAAAAGCTTGTAATTTAAAAATTCATTCATTTGCCTGAAATACGCATAAGAACTTTTGGAATGTGATTTTTTTAATATAGAAACGTTTGAATTATTTGTTTATATTTGTTCCATGAAATTTTAGACTTTTTAGAGCACATGAACTGCTTGAAAAGAAACGTGAAGAAGATGAAGTTATGAAGAAAAGTGAAGAAAATCAGAAAGAGATCAAGAGAAGAAATTTGGGCAAACTGACGGCAGAAGCAAAAGCTAGTGACAGACTCGAATTTTTTGCATTTATCTATTTTTTTGCATAATTTAATGTTACTTCAAATTTTAGTGGCGAATTATATTCTTATCTATTAAAGGTGTCACGTGAGGAACGCGAAAGGCGCGAGATGATAGAACAAAAGAATCAGGAAAAACGTGAGAAAGAAGCTTACCTAAAGAAAGTTCGTGAGCAGATTAAGGCAGATAAGTAAGTGTATAAAATAAAATGGAAGAATACAGCAAAAGGAAGTTTTATTTTGAAAGTTATAATGGATTTTTTAAATAAACATATAGCAAGAAGTTTGTTAACATGATTTTAGAGAAGAACGAATGAATGGAATGTTGGGCAATGTTGTGGAGCGCAAGCAGAAAGCAAAGCCTATAGAACATCAGACTGAGTTGCAGTCTTCAGATAGGTATTTTACTCTCTGTACTGCTAGATGAATGAATCAAATAGTTGACTGTTAATAGGGTGTGCCTTTTTAGCATTTACATTTACGGTTATGTTTGGCATTAACACGAAACATGACCGTAAGTGGTTTCAGGCTCGACAATATGCGTTGCATGGAATATCGAAATAGATATTTCGATATTTCTAAAATTTTTAATCAAAAATAGCACATAAATATCTGTTTCCTATTATTTTTCCCAAAATTTTCTTGCATTTTGTATTCCATATGTTTTGATTTTAAGTTCTGAATGTCGTATTCAATGCAAATTTCTCGATGGTTCCACTTTGGTACATCACTTTGCTTCTACAGATATCTTTTCTCAGCTTGTGGAAGTAATCAAAAAGGTATGACAACCTCAATTTTATTGTTGATCTCTGGAGCAGTCAAATACTTTGTGTTGATTCAAATAACTTAGCTTCGCATTAATTTTGTATTTTGAGCTGGTTTTTCGTACTCTTTTATTTCAGGATGGACGTCAAGGTGATGATTTTTATATAATGCAAATGTATCCAAGGCGAGAGTTCCCTGACATCACACAAACATTTGCTGAACTGGGTTTAACGCCATCTGCGACTGTCCTCGTACTTTCTGTAAATTTATATTCATCCATCACTTATATATCCTGTTATTATTTGTAGACGAAAAATGTCGTCAGGAACGTTAAAATTTAAAAATACTTCGAAATTAGGGCTCTTCTTTTCAGAAGTATTACTTTTCTAATTGGTGGGTAATGTAAGCAAGCAAGACTTTATTCTCATTTAATGTTCGAAAAAAGCTTTGGGAAACTTCATCTGCATTTCTAATCATTTCTACTATATTTTTATATGTACTTCAACTATCCTGAATCTCAGCAGAACTCTTTTTTTGACAGTTTCGCTGAATTTGAATAAATCATTGTTTTAGAAATGCAAGCGAACAGTGGCTACTTACGGTGGTTCCAGATGGATCGGACTACTTCAGTATGCTATTGCAGCTCCATTTCAAGCTTTATATCGTGTCCTGCTTTATATAATTGGTTATAACGGTCCTACATCGTCGGTGATCGAAGCAACTAAATCCAACGTCTCTAGCACTGTACCGAACAAAGTTCGCAAACCAAAAGAAAATAGTGAACGCCACCGAGACCATGTTAGACAAGTGAAGATAAATTTACTAAATAAAGTTTAGCTATTTACTTTCACATCATAAATATAATGTTATTTTTTCCAGAATAAAATTGAAATCTGAAATTTTGAAAAAATAAATCAGTTTAGGAAGGTAACTTTCGAAGATTCCATAACAAAGAGGATTCTTCACACTCAGATGATGAAGCCAGGTGGAATGGTAATTCAACTCAACAACTGTGATGGCTAATTTCTGGATTCCTGTGATTTTATTACAGTATTTTGTGGATGTTCACTGTTACGTTAATTTTCTTAACATATTAAATGCGATCTTTCCATTTCATTTTTAAGATATAAAGCTTTTCGGAAATTTATTTAGTTCAGTATCAACATTCATTTTTATGTCGGTCAATTTCAGTATAATACAATCAAATTACCAACCGAGACTCGATCATCGAATAGATCAAATGCTATGGTTTAATGATTTACATTTCTTTGTGTTTTTTGGGAAAAAGAGGAGGGAGTGTGTTACTTTGCATGCATTACATCATAAGTGAAAGAAAATTAGGAGAGTATTGCGTGATTGAAAATCGGTTAAGAAAATAAAGACCGCCATGCAGGGGCGTAATAAAACATACAAAAAAGTAGGAAAATGGAATTTTTTTTCGAAATTACGGAAGTATTTCTTTCGATTATTAATTAATTGTCCCTGCTTTCCTTTAAACAGAAAAATATGTGCAACAAATAAAATGACACAAATGTTGAAACAAACTTACTGAAAATTATTTAACCAAAAAACATTATGGACATAGACGATAAAATATTCAAAAATATTTGAGATGTTTTTTGTTTCCTAAAATTTATTTTGCAATTCACATCGACTTTTAGATTCTAATCCTTGCTTTTGAATCTTTTTATCCATAAATTTGTTATATTAATCTATTTCAAATCATTGTGCTCGTTCAACCATTTTCTGTTCTCCTCTTGCATAATTTTCATATTAGTAATTGCAGAACGGAATAAATAAATTTATTGAATTCAGAATTTCTTGGCTATCATTTTGGCGATTGATGGGAACGTATTGCTAAAGAGTTAGGTTGATATAAATTAGTAGTAGATGTTATTTAAGAATAATAGTGCATTTTATTCCAATCCTTTTATAAATACCAAAGTTTGAGATTGAAATTTGCATACAAAGAATTTTTTACTAAATCATTTGTTACCGATTGATTGATAAATAATCAATTGATAATTTACTTTTTGCGATACATTAATTTATTGATTTCTGGAATGGAACAACTATAAAGGAATTTCTCAATATAAACCTGATCGTAATCCCATATCCGTAATACATCATATAAACTCAAGAAATGCATCTGTAATTGTCATAGTATATTATATTTGAGAAGTGATATGGCAAAGAAGATAGCTATCAATATTATAGGTATAAGAGGATTTTCTATTCTGTCGTATCTGTCACATTTCATTTCATTCAACTAAACCAGCCTATTCAGTAGTAGTATTAGTATTAATAGTAGTAGTAGTAGGAGGAGGAGGAGGAGGAGAAGGAGGAGAAGGAGAAGGAAAGGAAGTAGTATTCCTGTTCCCTGTTCCATCAATTCATTTTTATCCTAACTATTATAAAATCGCCTATACATCATTCCATATTACACTGACCCTAATGATGCCACATTAGTTGTAGAGAGAAGCACACATACATATATCAGAGGAGATCAAACCAAATGTTATTTGGCATTTTTTTTTTTATTAAATACTAAAGTATGCGTATGTGTGTGTGTGTGTGTGTGTCTGTGACAGCTGGGCGGATGGTGCCGTCTGCTGGCGATCAGCTGGAAGGACCAGTAGAACGAGGAGAGTACCGCATGGGAAGTAGCATCGTCGCCATTCCATCCATAGACCGATGGATAGATGGATGGATGGCACACCACTACGGCCTCACTCCAATTTTCTAAAAATTCTCCTGGCGCCGTGTTTGTATGTGTGTGTCTGTGTATGTGTGTATGTGTGTGTGTACTGTGTGTCTCTGTGTGTGAACATCCTTTTTACTTCATTTTCCTTGTCATTGTTATCGGTTTACATATACACACACACACACACATACACACACATACATACCCATGCACACACATACATTCTCAATTTCGATAGTTTTGTATCATTTCTGGATTGTAATGCTTATTCATAAGGACAAATTTATGCTCAATTTCGAAATTTCTTCTTCCTTTAAATTTTGGAATATTTTAAAAATTTATAATTAAAAATTAAAAAATTTAAAATTAGTTATTCGTTTTTGTGATCGATGAAAGTTTTCCATCATCTGAATGATTCAGATGAAATTTATCAGATGCTTATCTGGCAGGAATTTATAAGTTAAGAAAAAATTGATCTGTTATACCTATCTCCTATCATTTATTGAATAAATGTTTGTAACAATTCAAATAGAAACCGTAATTGAAATTTGTTTAGTTTAAATTAGAAAAATTTCTATTAACATTAATCATTCCGTGTAAATATTTGTTACGTGTATCATACGTGTTATCCGTGTTTTCCGACATGCATTATTATATATGTTTCCTTTTTTATTTTCCTCATATGAATAATTTTAATTGATAGAATTTTTCAATTTATTGATTTGTTTGTTATTTAGTACGAGAAAGCAAAACAAAGGGAAAAAATGAAGGATGAATATGTGGCACATGTGGGAAGTACAGGTGGTGGTGCTATCTCAATTGTGAAAACGAAAGGTAATAATAACAGCAGTGCGGATGAAGATGAAGAACGATGTTCCGCTCAATCTCATAGGAGGTTTTTATTATTTTATTATTACTCTATTACTATTACTTCCTGTTTCCTTTCCGTTTTATTAACCGAATTCTTAACCTGTAGAATTTTTCGTTTTTCATTTGCTTAGTTTTGAATAAAAAATTGAAAATGTTATTTATTCGATGACGTATATGCAAATGAGTAAGTAATTAAATGTCAAAGTAATTTAAATTCAATTTTTTATAAAAAAAACCCCTCATGATGATATCGAAATTTTTTAGCATTTGAAGTTTGATGTTTTATTCAGAATGATATTCTTCAATTTATTTTCTAATACAGTATGATTTAAAAAAACTTCATTAATTGAATACGGTAATGAGTGCTTACTTATACTTACGATTACTGTAAAATGATTAGTCATAGCATTTGTTAGAATTCATTCGTTAGAAAGGCAAAGATTGGAGATGACGTATCTTATTATATCGTATCCGATTGATCACATGGTATTGGTATTTGATGTTCAATTTTCCATCTTTTTCTGTTCTCATTACATTCGGAATTGTTTGATTGAATGATTCATTCAATGAAGTAAATAAGCATTCGATTTATTCTTGCCATATGTGATATTATGATATCAGTCCAATTCACTGCATTATCAATGATATTAGGATTACACTAAGGATTATGAAGATTAACCGGATATTTAATGCAATAAGATTATCAAGATTTGTTTGTATCTCAGACAAGAATGTCTGAATAAGTCCAAAAGCAAAAAGGCTTCGCTCGATATGAGCCAAGACAATACTCCATGGATAAAATATCACATAGAAGAGAAAAGCATCAGCCTTTTTTTTCCATTTTCTAATTCTTATCTTGCCTAAAATATCTTTATATATCATTTCAGACTTATAAAAAAAGAAATAGATATGAGTTGCTATAACGTTCCTTTGCAAAACTGCCAAATACTTATCTCTTTTACCTTCCCTTTTACCTTTCTCGTCTTTATCGTTGTATCAAGGGAATATATATATATAATATATATTTCGCTGGATGTGAGAATATATATATATATATTCTATTACATGAAGAACTGCTTTAAAACCAACCTTTATGTTTGTAATGTATATATATCTTCTGTGTATGTTGGTCTCTATGTATGTATGTATGTATGTGTGTGTATGGGTGTGTATGTGTATGAATAGATGTGAGTGTGTGTGTATGTGTGGTGAGTGAGTAGTCCACTTTTTGATCACAGGACAGCCGGGCAGCTCCATCATTGTTTTTGTAGTTCTTTTGATGCCGATGGCAATACTGGTAGTGGTGGTAGTAACTGACTATAGCGCTTTCAAATGATCATAGCAATGTTATATATATGAGTGTATGTGTATGTGTGTGTGTGCGTGTGTGTGTGCATGTACGCGTGAACGCTATTTCCGCGACATTTTAGCAACATTTGTTGTTTCTACTCCTCATGTGATATACGGATGTGGGAAATGTCCTATATAAATTCATAAATTGATATCACGTCAGGTTAAGGTAATAAGCGTAGATTTTGATGTTGGAATAATGATAATCGTAGATTGAGTGGGTTTGTTTCATATTTTACAATTATAGTAAGAAGTGGGAAATTTGTACAGAAAATTACTGCAATATTTTTGCAAGTAGAGAAAAATTGGATGCCACTTGGCACAATTCAGTATTAGTTTTTCTCAAAGGTAACTAACAGGTTTAACAGTAATCGGTTATTTATTTCCATCATCGTTTGGACTACTGAAATACCTGTGTTTTAAAATAAACAAAAGTAAATGTAAGTGAGAAGTATAGTAAAATTGTTTCATAAAAAAGCTATTTAACTGGATTTATCTCTTCCAAATATCTTAAATCTAAGAGTTAGAAATGGAGAGAAATATGAGTGATATTTTCATTTTGGAAGCAATATAGAGATTTGAGTGAGTATAGGAAGATGATGAGAAATCCCATTTTGTACTGTAAGAATTATATAACGGAATTTAAATTTGTAGTTTTTTCTAGTAAGTATCGATTTCAAGATTGTTTAAATATTTAAAGAAGTATCTTCCAAGATTAACAATTATATAACTAC
>CAKAEH010001740.1:0-33454 GCA_916381525.1 Cercopithifilaria johnstoni | reverse complement strand
ATACTTTAATATTATATTATGCATTAATTAATAACATACTTTGATAAACATTCCCGAAACAGGTGAACTTGTTTCTGAATCATCCGCTAAACGTCGTATTACTTTAGATCGCTTCGATGGTAAATCACCTTTTCTTTCTTTTTTAAAATTCTTAAAATTTAAAATGAAAAAGTTTTATTTTAAATTTAAAAATATTTTGGATCCATTTCAAAGTAAATTAATTCTTTACACTGTCAAATATTCGGCATATAAATGGTTGGCACATTTCTTTTAAAAGCTTTAAATTGTTTATCACTGACGAAATAAAGTTCTTTTTCCTTTTTTTGTTAACGCATAATTTGCTGCGAAAGTTTCGATCATACTGTCAATATTATTTGTGGATTAATTTTACACTGTATTAGTAATGGAAGGGGAAAAAGGAGAAAAGAGATTATAATTGTCATTGTTGAAATACTAATTTGTCGGTAGGTGATAGTATAGATAACAGGTAGTATTCATGTAAATAATTCGATAGGTGAAAACATTATAATTTAAATGAAGGAATGAAATAAACAAATAACATAAATAGGTACTACTAATGAGTTTAATAAAACTAACTTAACTTTCAGTCATTTTCATATAATGAATCTTATAGTGGATGACTAATATATTGAAATTAAATTAAGACAATTATTCAAACAATGCTTATAATAATGTCTACCTTTTATTACTTTAAATCAGTCATTTTGCTAACAGAAAATATTGATTCAAAGTTTCAAAGTAATTTCATATGTATATATCTGAATATATTGGTAATGATTTTGCATGATAATATTTACTTGTACGATAATTGATTTTAGGTTTGTCATTTATATGATAAGCGATTTTAGGTTTATTATTTATACGATAGTTGATTTTAGGTTTACTATTTTTCATTTACGTTATGAAATGATACAATCAGTTTGAATGACTGATAAAATAACCGGTTTCAACTGGTAACACTTTTTTCAACAAAATGTGAAGTGCCTCCTTTATATCTTAAAAATGAGAACTTTTTTTACTACCCTTTTCATCTATAATTATAATAAACAAAATGAAATTTAACAATATCAATTATTTCCATCAAAGTAACTCATTTTCACCTTCTCATCATTAATTATAACTATTATTCATTAATTCATTTAATCGTGACAATCAGTTAGATAACATCAATTTGTTTAAACAAATCTTCAATCGATCCAGTCGATCATTGCAATTTTGACAGCTATTAAAATAGTAATTCATAACACCAAATACTACTTCATTTTGCTTGTTGCATGCAAAAAGAAGTTTCACTTATTGCATGCAAAAAGAAGTTTTGCTTATTGTATGCAAAAAAAAGTTTTGCTTATTGCATGCAAAAAAACTGCATGCAATGTGAAATGATGTGAATTTATTTCATTTTTACTCATTTAGGATTATTTTCAATTAAAAATTACAGGTAATTTACGTCACTCATTATATTATTTCTTGCAATTATATAATTTTCTTTTAAGAATTAAAAAGAAATTTTTATATATTTAAAAAGTAAAAAATTGAAAATATAAAAGTGATTGTTAGTTTTGCTTATTGCATGCAATATGAAATGATCGTATGAATTTATTTCGTGTTATTCGATCATTTGTTACCATAGAATTGCTCGAAAGTTATATAATGATACCTGTAGAAGAAAGAAGAAAAGAATTGTTTAATTTTATCCTTCTTTTTTCCACTCATTTCTTCTATCATCCTAAATAATTCCCTCGTTTTTTCTTCTTTCAATAATTTATTAATTTTAGGATAATTAATCAATTTTAGAATAATTGATTAGAAAATAAGTTATCGATAATTGATATATGATATTCATATACGTAATTATTTGTAATTTATGCCATAAATTTGTATAATTTTGATTTATACTGTTTGCGTAATATAATACTATGTTTGTTATATTGAATACAAAAATTATTTCACATATATTTATAGCAATTAAAATATATCAAAAAACGCAAAATGATAGCAATATCGGCTCGTCGTACTAACTTTAAAGAAACAGCAAAACCTAATGTTTCACCCGAAACTATCATTAGTCGTACGGTAACAGAACAGCAACATCATTCGCGACAACGTATTATTAATGAAACATATCCGGAGCTATCATTGAATCACGAGAAGAAGCATAAAGTGAAGTTACGATGTAAAGCACCGTCGTTACCAGCTACAATTGAAGATGCTAGCGAAGATGAGGAGGTTATTCATTAATAATTTTTTTAATTTCTTTAAATTTAAAAAGAAAAATTTAAACAGAAAATTTCTTTAAAATTTAAATTTAAATTTAAAGAAATTTTCTTTTTAAATAAAATTTAGAAGATATTAAATTTAACAAAAAAAAATTCATTTTCTTTTGCAGTTAACGACTGTTAACAATTGTTTATCTTCCACTACCAGAAGCCTTGAAGGACGTTCACCACATGTATTACCACCGGAGGAACTCTTTCAACATAGTCTTCTCGAAAACCGGGATTTCTCCTCTCATCCTCTCCTAAGTCCGAAATTCAAACACCGTCATTTAAGACCTCTTCGGATTACAAAAACAATTAACAGCTTGTCACAGGGATTTAACGATCCAATCATACGAAATAAGCGAATGCTCTGTAAGTTCATTCATTTGAAAATGAAGATTGAGATAGTGATATTAACAAGTGGAAGAGATAATCAACAAGTGGAAGAGATACCTTCGTTCTTTTTCATACTGAAACAACTCTTTTCACTTACGCTATTTTGATTTGATAGCCTTATGGAACATGATACTTGTAGAACTAGTAGATATCTCATATATATACCACTTTAACTCTTTAATATTATACCTTAAAAGTTATCGTACTGAGTTCTCGTTTTATGTAGCGCTTCATTTTTTACTTACAGTTAAATCTAAAAATTATGATAAGTGGAACATCAAGTATAAAAGTAAAACACTGAAATTTCAGCATTATTTAATGAGCGTTCAAATAGCGGAAATTTCGATTCACTGTCTTCAGACTTCTTGAACTTACCACCAATTCCCGAAACTATTCCAATGAGGAAGATATCAGAAAAAGATGGATCAAATTCGGGTGACAAAGAAGAGAATGCTTTTGAAGTGCTGACCTCAGAACATTCTAATTACAGCACATCCACATAATAAAGATTCATACTGTTTTATTACATTTATGAAAATCACCGACTTCCTCACTAAAATTTAAACCAGATTTTCTTGTGACATATATCACGTTATGTAGCTCAAATATCAAGCAAAATTACTACTACCTGATCAATTTGTATAAAATATAATATATATCGATCAGGTATTAATATGTATAAAATATAATATATACCGATCAATGGATTTACATCACTATGATATCAGAATATATTTGTGGTCATTTTTTGCGGAATTGCCTGGTGTTATGCGGGTTTCCGGAATTGTTTAGTGTTTTGCGGGTTTTGTGCATTTCAAAAATTTTGCAGAGAAAGAATTTTCAGGTTCCAATGAGAAAGTTTTGCTTAATTCAATTCGCACTTTTCTTATTATTGCATTTCAAATAAAAATTTACTTTGAAAATTTAAATAATTTCCAGCTTAAATTCTACAGCTAAATATTACCGAAAAAAAGAAAAGAAAACAAGTAATTAAGTTCTTTAATTATGACGACATGAAATGATCATTCTAGATATAAACTGCAAAAAACTTTTCCTCAATATCATTCATCAAGAAAAACCTTATTTTATTAAATCCACAATAATGGCGCAGAAGGCACTAATTACCAATGAAAAAGAATTATCGATACTTTATAGTTTGAAAGATCATCGATTTCATTCTCACAAATTACTTCCCTGTGATGATGAGAAACTAATGTGATCGTAGTATTTTATTGTTTGCAATTTCAAAGATCATTTTTGAAATTAATTCATTTCTTGATGTCTCTACATCATAATGTCAAAGCATGATGTCAGAATGATGTCAAACATTACATCAAAATATTTACAATAACTGCAGCTATCAAAGTATGTGCAAACAGTTCATCTTCGTTTTTCAACAGCTACAATCAACAATTCAAATTTGGGAGATAAAACTGTGACATTTATTTGACATTTTGCATAACTTTCAAAATTGAATAGGCAATTTAAAATATGGGCAACAAAAAGGAATAATATAATAGCTGAAATCTTCCGTAACAAGAATGTTTACAAATTCTTATATAACTTGTTTTTAAAATAATTTCTTACACCTTGATAAATTTTAAAGATACTAGAGATAACAAGTGGAATCAATAGGAATGGAATCTGGAAAATAGAGCGACTCAAAGCATCTTATTTTCAATATTATTTGAAACTTCACCGATAGATTATAGTTTCTATCATGCAGTAAGATAGCCTTAGATACTATATTCTCAACCAACTGGCACTACTTTCTTGTTCAGTTTTTGTTTCGAGTCTTTCTCTCCAATAAATACCCAACACTTTTCACTACTTCTTCACATTAATAGTTTTGTATGTCAACAGCTTTTCCTACATACTATGTGAAGAATTGAAAGAAAAAGGTATTGTAATCCATTAAGCGAACGATCGCCAGATTCTCTCATCAAATTCAAAAACTGACGAGTCTTTCATTTGTCATTAAATCATGACAAGAAATGAAACAGACACGTATATGGAATAGAAATCCGGAGTTTTTGAAATGGATTTAAATTCGGATCAAAACTAATTATCCTATTTTAACTTTATTATTTCGGTCAGGAAAAGCTTGCCAAAAAATGAATCGATCAAACTTAAATCATTCGTCTCATTTTATTTCACCGCTCGTTTCACTCAATACAAATGCAACAGTGTTTTTTTAAATGAAGTCTATAGCAGAGTGAAAATAGAGCCCGGGGATTGTCGGATGTGGGGATGGAATGGTTGGAGTGGTTTTGAAGGGGAGATATGACAATCTAATATAGAGAGAGAATTGACTGAGGAGGAGAAAAGATATTTCATCGAAAGAGATACAAAGTTGGTAAGAAAACTATGATAGATTTATTGTAGTGAGAGAATAAGAATGATTAGAGCATTTTATCATGAAAGTAAGAATAAATGAGCTGCGTCCTCATTTTATATTGGATTATTTTTTATTACACATACGATAAGAAAGGGTAAATTCTAGAAGGACAATTGCTCATCCATTATTTCGTGACAATATATCTTCTTCCTTCCTCCAGTTGTTACGAGATTTTAGTACATATCTGCAAGATAATCTTTGAGTGCTTTGTTGAGCATCCTATTGATTGACATTCCATACAATCGATATTCAATTGATTGTACAGAATGAAAGCGGGAAGATATAATGAAAGATCAGAAGGCGAAGACTGATTGGATTTTATGAAAGACAGAAATTTCGCTAGCTAATCAAGAGAGGAAGAGAAGAGGAAGATTGCCAAGTGCAAATATGCCAGCGGTCTGTCCTTTTTAGTTTATGTTTCAGTGAAAGTAGAATTTCTGATTTTCAAACTAGTATTTTTCCTTAGTGGAAATGACACAATGTGAACGCAAATAGTTTTTATAATACTATTTAAAATTTTGAGTAAAAGACTAATCTTTTGGTAGGTGATTATGCGTGACCTAAGAATAGATAGGAATTGATGTTATTGCGGCGTGTTTTAATTGATTTACGTGTTTTCTTTAAATAATTATTCCGCACTATTTGGAGAGAAGTGTTCGTAATGTTTTGTTTCAGATTTTTTACTAATTTTTTAATTGTGGGAATCAATAATGGAAAATATCATGAATTCGGTAAAAAGTATAGCCCTTGGTGTTGGTGAGTATTTAACACCTGTACTTCGGGAATCAAAATTCAAGGAAACAGGCGTGTTAAATCCTGAAGAATTTGTTATTGCCGGCGATTACCTCATACATCATTGTCCAACTTGGTCGTGGGGTCAATTAGAACCGTCAAAGTAATTTAGCTGTTATTTGATTTTGGCTTTCGTTTATTTCACAAGCTAACTCATTTTCTATGGCCAAGTTAGGTTGTGAAGGCATATTTCTTCTTTCATAAGCTATTTGGTAGTCATTCAATCAAAGCAAAAAAATTGAAGGCATAAGTGAGTAGTGCAGAGACTCAATTTTCTCGCACTAATAAATTGAGTCAAAAATTGTGTAATGAAAAGTCAAGCCGAAAGTTCAATTATTTCATTAAAAAATTAGTAGCTTTGTGCAGTAGTTTAATAGTTTCTGGTGTATTACTGGAAAGCATGATGATTTTATTATACTTTCGATTGTGGAAAAGAAGAGCTGTTGATTTTATGAAAAATTTTGAAACAAATAGCTTGAAATGTTTTGTGTACTTTTATAATTCTAAATTTTCTATATATTTGGTATTTCAGAGCCAAACCATATCTGCCTACAGACAAGCAGTTCTTGATCACACGTAATGTGCCATGTTTTAGTCGGTGTATGGATATGGAATATGACCCATCACAAGAAAAGGTGTTTTATTAAACTGAAGAAAATAATATCCATTAGTTTTCTGCGTACATCCATTCATAACCAAGCTATCTCTCCCTCTATGTAACTGAGTTTGGAAGTTCTTTTTTGATAATTTAATTCGCCGCAACAGTTAGATAATAGTAGTGGAAATGCATGGGTAATTTCAGTCCGGCAATTTTCAACAAAAAGCTGTATAATCTGGAGATTAAACAATTGTTTGTTTGGATTTCAAACTTGCAGATACTGAAAGGTAAAGAGTGGAACGAAGAAGGTGATTTCACTAATGTGGAGGATGATGAAGGATGGATTGATACTCACCATTATATGCTAGATTCAAGTCAGAAACCTGTATCGATGTTCGAAATATCCAAAACGGAATCTTCTGAGGTTCTGATTTCCACATAATATTATTTATATCGCATAAAATGAAGATATATTATTTGAAAATACTAGTGTTGGCTTTAGTCAAAACAGTTGGAGGAGCCGGAGGACGACGATGAAAGACCATCGATGGATATGGATGCGTTTGTAGCTGAAGGTGGTCTCGAAGAAGACGATCCTTACAGGTGATTTTTCGAAAGACTTTCTGAAATAGCGGTAGATAATGTGTCCCAGGTTCCCTCTGCTCTAGATTTTTCCAAGAATTCAAATTTTCAACCTTAATATATATACGACAGAAAAGTTAAGAAAGATGTTCAAGATTTGTTGAAGAAAATAGAAATCACACAGAAGGTGACACGGATAACGTCTTGCACACACGTACTTATGATCTCCACATAACTTACGACAAATATTATCAGGTAACCTAAGTTATACTATTGTAGTAGTGTGATAAAAGAAAGTTTTCTAGCAATCACTATTTCGATTTTTCTCCGTAAATTTCACTTTCTTAGCAATGGGTCTTTTACAGAATGTTACCACAAATGTTGTAATCAGATGACGTGTGTAACTGATTCAACATTATTATAGAGTTTATAATCAAATTTCTTTAATAATGACTCAGGTACCTCGTCTTTGGTTGTGTGGATACGATGAAAACAACAAACCGCTTACTGTCGATAAAATGAGTGCAGATTTTTCGCAGGTTTCAGTTGTTTTTAGTTTTTAGATTGGTAAAGAGTATAGAGTGGTTATATCTCCCATAATATGTTTTTTTCATTTGATTGTTACTACTTTAACAGTTTTCTTCGATGCTTTTTCAAAAAAAATTTCATCATTTAAGGATCATATTAATAAAACAATTACAATGGAATCCCATCCATATTTTCGCACTGCAATGGCTTCCATTCATCCTTGTAGACACGCGGAAGTAATGAAGCGTCTTATTGAGCAGCTTGCTGAATCAGGAAAAGAGCTGAGCATTGATCAGTATCTCTTTATATTCCTCAAATTTGTTCAGGTTACTTTTCAGTTATTCATAGATGTCTTTATATTTGATATATATGGAATTAGCCAGTCTACTTATTTTAATAAATGGTCAGAAGCTCACATCAAATTAATCTAAAGGGCGGTTTATTAGTAATTTTGAAAAGAAGATTTGGTCCATTAAAAAATGAATTTGAGCTTAATTACAATTTTATTTGAAGCCATAAATTTAGCATTAATTTTAGGCAGTGATTCCAACGATAGAGTATGACTATACACGAAGTATTCAACTTTAATTGAGTTAATTATTAAACAATTGTCAATTTATTGCGAACATTTTTCGGTTGCTCATTTATTTGTCAGTTTTGGAATTCTTTCATCTTTTACTCACTTTTGGGACTTTCGTAGTCCATAAAGTACCTACTTGTTTAATTGAAGGAAGGGCTTTTAAAGCTGTTTTTCTTCGGAACTTAGTTTCTTCGTTGTATGTTTTTACTTGTCGTGGTGAATTTCTAGAAACCGTTTTCTTTTTTTTTAATGTTCATCTTCCTCTTTTTTAATCTTTTTCTACTTACGTATGTTGCGTTCTTAATCAAAGTTGTACTATCTTCCACAGAGCTTTTCATGTAAACTTTTGCCTGTAAATTTTGAATTTTTTTGGGAAGATTAATGTTGGTCTAAAGCAGAATGATATGCCAAAGAGCTGCTAAAATTTTAATAAACATATCTTCTTTGTTTTGCTTGAAAGGAACAAAAAGTGGATGAGAACAGAGGAAAGTGCTGTTGTGATTCTCTTATGACAGGAAGTAAAATATTTGAGGTTAATGACATGGACCTTTGGGAAGGTAGCACAAAATACTTTTCTGGGATAGAAGCTAAAGCTTCCGAAATGGTGATGCAAAAGCAGACTATAAACTTGAGGGAACAAACTATAAACTCACCAAACCAAAATAAATTGTTCTAAACAAACACATTTGTTATGCATTAAACATGATAAAAGATTTGTGTCTAAGTCAGATTTTAGTATTTTAACAGATTTACATGTGCGGATTTGTCAATAAATAAACCTATGTTACATATCTGTACTACAGCACGAGGAAGTAGCAGATATGATTTGATAGAATCATTAACCTGCTTTTCAAAATAAGGAAGCAAGAAAGTATACTCATGCCAATGAAAGTTCATAATGATTTTTAATTGCAATGAGTTAAAGTTACTCACTTAACTCTTTGTAACTTTTCACGCATTGATAAGTTTTTATATACTTCTTACACTCATAAAGGAAAATGTAATAATTCAGCGAACTCGATAAGATTTTTAATCTTACTAAAGAAATTCAAATTTTCGTCAGTAAAGATTGTCGGGATTTTGAAATTAATTCAAGATGATATTTCAGATAATCTATAAATTTGTTTTATCATCTCGCTGCTGTCAAAACTATTCGACATTTAACATGATATGATAATCAATGATCTTCTATTAGAAACATACTATACCAACCACTACTGAAACCCTCCGATGAATCCATTCTATTCAAGCGGTTAGCAATTTTGAATTTCTTTTTTAGTTTCTCGAATAACTTATTACACTGTGTTTTTATATTTTCATATATGTTTTTTACTAAAAAGTTATACTTCTCTTTTCTTATCCACTTTAGCTTTATTTGCACAAAATTGTGAAAATTATTTTACGGAGGATTCTTTGAGAAAATATGCAATCATTGGCAAGTCATTCAATTTTCCTTTAAATCAAAATAATTACTGTCTAATTTTGGATTCTTTTAAATTCTTGTCAAAATTTAAATATAAAAAATTTGAAACAATTATGCAGAATATTCACAAACACAATAATGATCAAATGTATCCTTCCCGATCTATTTGGGAGTAGTGTGACACACAGTCGAAATAGATCTGTTTGTTGTGTAATATCATCAATTGTTGCTCAGAAATCAAATTGCACAGAATGTTTATTTATAGTTGTCAGCAGATGTATGCGACATGTTTTGTTTATTCGCTCATACGTTTCCATCCTTTTCATCTCCCTATACACTTTTGGTTACAGTGCTGTGCTAATCACTAATGATTTCATTGATAAAATATTGTNAGCTTTTCATGTTGTCAGCAGATGTATGCGACATGTTTTGTTTATTCGCTCATACGTTTCCATCCTTTTCATCTCCCTATACACTTTTGGTTACAGTGCTGTGCTAATCACTAATGATTTCATTGATAAAATATTGTAGATAGTTTTATGCTCTTTATCAGAAAAAAACAAATTAGAGGTTTTGTGTAAAATGCAACTGATAAAATTTTCCTAGAATTGAGATTCAAAAAAAAACGAAAACAATTTTGATAAAGTACTATACTTCAATTTAATAAATTATTGTTTTTAATTACTGTTAAAGATGAATGCTAACTTACAGAAATATCTATTCAGAAAGATGTGGATAAAGATTTTTACAAAGTTTAAAAGATTATCTGGAAGGTCATTTACCAAATCATAATTAGTATTAATATCGCTAGCAATATGAAATTTAATATTAGAATTGATGTTTCATAGAGTATTCATTATTCATGCTGGTCATATTGATAATAATATAAATGTTGATTTTCCCATTTTTGTTATAACGATTTCAATTCCCAATAAGACATCTACAATTTATAAATTATTTAGTAAAGAATTGATAAAAAGAGCAAAAAAACTGAAGACGTCTTTCAAAATATGTTTTATGGTTCAAAGTTCATTAAAGTTAAATTCAAAAGATTTTCATTTTTGTTTAATAATTATACAATTTATCTGTAATGTCTTAATTCTTATTTATCTAATTAACACCTTATTAATTGTCCATTTCATTTCATTGTTTATTTTTTCTAAATTAATTTTCATTCATTTCATATTGAAAAGCAAGGAAGGATAGTTTGTTACAACGATCGTTTTCCAATTAAGAATTAATCGGAAAAATTGTTTGAAATTGTTTAATTAAAAGAAATTATTATATTCGAATTTATTTATAAAATCACATAATTAGGTTAATGTGAATTTTTTGTTTTAATTTTAACTTCACTATAAACATATAACATTCTATTTTCATTTCTTTCTCCTCTTCATTCACTCATTTCTGAAGTTTAAAAGAAATTCTTTTGACGATATTTTATCGGCAAATGTTGAAAAGGAAAAGGGAGAAAATTTCCAAATTGAAGCCATCTGTTCATTCGGATAAAATTTGAAGCCATCTATTCATTCGATTAAATTTGAAGCCATCTGTTCATTCAGTTAAATTTGAAGCTGTCTATTCAATGAGTTAAATTTCAAGCCATCTATTCAATCTTGGTTAAATTTAAAGCCACTTGAAGCCATCTATTATATTAAAATCATTCATATATAATGTGATTTACTCCTTTCACTTTACTGACAGCAACAAATTCTTAACTTTAACTTAATCATCCAAAAAAATTAAAAATTCAAAATTTAGCACAATTAGTCAATGAAAAAGTTTACATTATTTTAAAAAAAGAAATTCAATAACATTTTCCACTTTTCTCTCATATTTACTTAATTAATTTATGCATTAATTAAATATTCTATTATATATTAACCCGAACAATTCATTCTATAAGTATTATATAACTAATTTTAATTAAAATTGTTGAAATGAAAAAAGGAAAAAAGAAATCATTGATAACATAAAAACTTAATTTATACATTTTTGATAGAAAGAATTAAATTATTCAAAATCATCCATAATTTTATCATTTCTTAAAATGAATGCTAATTAATGATAATTATCACCAGACATAAGTGTGTTCGTTAGTTACATGACACGCCAGTAAATTCGAATAACTTTTGTTGAGTGTTCCGATATATCCATCTTCACCGTGCTGCACACTTTATCTGTATCATTATACTTTTTTGAAACTTTAATGCTATCATTATGTATAAGTTTTATAGCACCAATTCTCGCTATTAATTTTTATTAAGAAAGGTCAAAGGTAAACAAAAAAATATTAGGAAAAAATCAAAGTTTATCATGCTAATGAAATTTTTAGACTGATAATTCTTTTAAATCTTAAAAAATTAATAAATAGAATTTGGAAGTAATTATTAACCGCAAGCATAGCCACCGTTAGCTCCATATTGTTGGCCACAAGAATTCTTCCACTGACAATTTGAATTATTACCTGATTGACCTGAAATACAGTACTAAATTAATTGATTATTTGACAAAAAAAAGGAGCAGTATGCTCCGGCTTGATTTCTCAAACATACCAGATGAACGAATTGCGGACAAAGTCTTCTCAAGAAGTGGCGTAGCATTGAATAAACGTCTAAGCCAGTTCCTGTTATTCGGAGGAGTAATTTGATCTATGCCGGATTTTGTGTTCTTATTGCTAGGCAGCAAACTGAAATTTTAATTCTTTCACTTCTTTATTTTACTTCTAAATTTTAATTTTGGCAAATTTCTATTATTACTATTATTATTTGCTAAAGCATTTTAATCATCGTAATTGTAATCAATTAGTATTTACAATAATATCTAAGAAAACTTTTAATTTCAAAAATAATTCATAAATTAGATAGAAATGTTAATTTAGCTAAATAAATTAATAAATAGATTAAATAAACAAAAGCATACGGAGTACAATCGTAGTTGTTGGCAATATCGTTAGAGTGCATCTTTCTACGATACCAATCACTAAAATAAACATTCGACAGCAACACAATTGTGAAGAACTATTAAGGCGTCGTCTATAAATCCCACTTCTATATAAATATATATTTGAAGTTCAAGGCCGCTCTCCTTTAAATTATTTAAATTCTCGTCATAAATTGCCTATTGAGAAATATATTATCTTATTATATATCTACTTCAGAACAAAGCAATTATTGATTTCCCTTTGTATCATACATTAATTTATTAAAATTCAAACTTGAACTTAAACTTAAACTTTGTGTTAATAATCATACTGTTATATTAATGTAAAATATTGTATTTACATTATATCGTTGAAAATTGGCTAATTCTAATTTCGCTATAATAAATTAACTTTAATTTTAAAATTAAGAAAATAGCGTTCAGCGCAATATGATAAATTTAAAAGGCAATTTAAAATGATACCATACAATTTGATATCACCAGGAGTTGTATTAACTCCACCATTTCCACTTTTGACCCAAATATCCAAAAATTACATCCCACCGATAAAATATCGTTGCCGAAATATTTTGTCAAATGACAAGACCATCCATTTAATTAATTACTGAACATTTTGTACACAAATAAGACGTTTCATCTGTGATGATGTCACCTTTTTTCCAACTGGAGTTGTAATATCAGAAGTTTGAATTTTATTATCACAATTTAATTTTGCCATAATTTACTCTAAAAAATATTAGTACTGCGCATGCAGTACTAATCTTCCACATTCCACTTTTTTAAAATAATTTTTTGTCACTAGTACCGACCCTGACCCTTACTTTATTATCATCAATAAAATACAAATTGTCCTCTCTTTCTCATACCAACATAGGATGAAATTTCTCCCCCCCCCCTTCTCATAATATTAGCTCTCTATTAAAAAGATTTAGATTTGAGATCAGAAAAGAAATCCGGATATTATATCCCTCGGATATATTTGGGACAGTAATCCGAAAGTATCAGCTGGACTATGGTCATCAGAAGTTCACTTTGGACAACTCTCGTAAGAATTCTACATCTATCCTTGCACTAGGATCTCCCGAAAACATATGTCAAAACCACAATAATGTGTAATTTAAATTCTGATCGTATTTATACTACATTAACAAGTTTCATATATTGCAAATGCTACTCGTGCACTATTTCCATTGAAAATTAAATTTCACGCCTTTATAAACCTTGAATTAATCAGATATCAATTTTCTACATCAACTAAAAATATACCGAAAATCAAAATATTCGCGAGATTTGCAAATTTCTATCTACTGACAACAAAATGATCTTTAGTTTAAAGAAAATTTTGCACAGTTTGGGAGTGCATTCGATATATTATTCCATACTTACCGTAGACATAAATAACCTTCAGAAAGCCTTCATCATATGATGCTATCACTGATAAGATTGCAATTATTATTAGTTACTTAACATTTATCATCTATTTCTAATGTTGTGGCATTATCGATTTATCCTAGGTTAATAGAACAAATTCGAACATTTCAAACAGATTATTATTTCATATGTGTGATACGATACAATTAATTAATACATATTAAACAATACTTTCTTTTTAAAACACATAAAATGGTGATGGATCGCTTTTATATCGGAAAATCATAATTAAAAGTGCTGAATAATTGATATTTACAATTCCTAATTATCCAAAATGACCTGAAAAATTTTAGATAGAAATAAATAACGCAGTTATCAAAGTCTATAAATTCATTTTACAAGATTTACGAAAGCAGGGTAATATTTGAATGTCTGCATAATAAATCTACAATTCACTAATAACAAAATGATCTTGATCCGATAAACAAAGATTTCATATTGTCGAGCACAAATTCAATGAGTTAGTTATCTCGTAATTGTTACAGACAAGTTTGAGATAGAGGTCTTTACAATACAATATTACTCCTGATATTATAATTCATACACATTTATTATTACTGGCATTTATCATTTATCAACTTTTCAAAACATTTTGTATTCTATAATACTAAATATAAAGCTAGCCATCAAGTTGATACATTAATTTCGGTTTCATGATTGCTCAAAAAACTTTCTTGAGTTAATCTGGCTTGCATATCATTTCTTCCCTTTGGACCATACAAATCAAACAGGGCACTTCGTGAAGGTGCAACCATAAAGGATGTAAATAATGATAATAGTAACATTTCCACGATAATCACAAAATTACACATAACTGAAATACAATCATTCATGATAAATGCAAAGTGGAAGTGTTAAATCGGATAGTTACATCTATGATTGCTAATTTTAAAGCCCATTTATGAATTATTACTTCTTTCTCACTTTGTCTTATTTTTCTAAAAAAGAAATGAATGTTTGTCGTTGGGAGACTTTTTGTCTTGAAGATTTTAGCTTTGATAATTCTCAAATAGTTTTATAGCAATTGTAAACAAATTTAAATTCATTATATCTGAATATAACGGTGAAATGTGAAAATGAAATGTAAAATGATTAAAGTTTAAAAACTAACATCGAGCATTATCATGCGCAGATAGTAATGGACCACATTTAAAAATATTAAATCGGATCAAAATATTCTCAAATATCATTGGCTGTTGAGCGGTGAAAAAAAGAAGTGCAATATCGACAACTCGAAATATTGTCATAAACCCATAATCACCAAGTTTATCCTTAAAATCAATTTTTTTTTATCAAAAAGTGAAAAAAAGTTACTGTAATATGCTAAATATACTTACGGAAGTTAGACGAGCTAACGTATGAACACCAAAAATAGCAAGTAGTAAGGAAGCAAGAGAAATCATTTCACTGAAGTGTATGTATCTGAAAAAATCGATTTTAAACAAATTCAATAAATATGGCCAAGCTTGCAGTATAATTACTGATGTAGATAAAAATAATATTGCTTCACAAGTAAATAAAATAAGCTTCAGAACTATTGAAACAAAGTACCAACAATTTTTATGGTTTACAAGATGATAACAGCTATGTTTCAATTATGAAACTAATATAGATGGTAGAAGTAATTTGTATGACAGCATAATTTGATAACAAAGATATCAGTTCTCAATTTATGATTGCATCATCGTAAATATCAAAAAAACCAAAGTACTTATTGGCAGCTTCACGCAACTCTGCAATCGCGATCACATTAAACGTAACGATCACTGCACGAACTACTGGAGCCTGTAAGACCAACCATTCCAGTTGACGCAAATTTCGCCTGCAAATGAAAAATTTCCATAAATTATATTAAAAACAATTTCGTTTTAAATTTTCAAAAAAAAGGAAAAACTCAGCAACTTACACGGTACTTTTTGCTTTTGGTAGAAATGAACAACAACAGCAAAATGGCGGACTTTGGAAATCAATTGGTTTCTCGTCTAAGAGAAGTACAGCTGCGAATGTATCACGACTACCGAATAAATGCCTTATCAGTGAAATAAGTATAAATAGGCATGTGAGGAAATAGAGAACGCCAAGTGAGGACATCACCATTGATGTACGTGGCGATATCATGCCGATATAGCAGCACATTGTTGATACCTTTAAATGACGAGAAATAATTTTTATAATGTTGAATGCAAATGAATTAACAATACATTTACAAATATTGGATGAATTCATATTTTATAACGTAAATTTTATTAGCAAAAATTCAAGATATATTTAAAAAACGAATTGCACAAGTATCACAGAAAGGTCAATTGTTTCAAATTTTCTTAAATCAAAAAAGAGTTGGAGCAGAGGACAGAAGTGTGAATATATCATGCAATTTATCCTTTTGAAAAGATTACCATTAGAGAACTTAGTACAGAAGAGTGAATATATCATGCAATTTATCCTTTTGAAAAGGTTACCATTAGAGAAATTAGTAAGATCAGTAAGGAGCAAGAATTATCAACATAATAAATTTTACTATTAAAATCTTAAATTCTGCTAAACAGTTCCAGGCTGTAATTTAGAATTAAAAATTAAATTTAAACATTTACCGGAAATAATGATAGTAAGAAATAAAGTTTATTTTGTCGTTTCTCTTCAGCAACATACATCCATACATGAAACCAATGAACAACTGCCAAGAGTAATACAATAAAGGTAAAAATTGTTGCACATAGTATGAGAATGAATTGAGTGCCCTGTACATCTGAAAATACGAAAGAGATGAATATCAATTCTCTCTCATTTAGTTATCCTTTTCTTTCAAATAATTAATAGCAGTGTGCACCTCACATTTTTTAAAAAACCCCTCTATCCATTTCTCCTTCTGTTTATTAATCATTCATTCTGTTGCGCTTTTTCTATTCATTTACCCTTATAATACTTTTTTATCTATCACTTTCATATTATCATATATTATTATGATATGCTTTGCATAAATGATAAGAGCTTATCAAGTGTGCAATATATGTACATATATTTTTTGCAACAATTGTTAATCATATCAATGAAGAGCTACTATAGTTTTACATAGAACTACCAATCAGTACTTCCCAAGTGAATCAACAAATTAAATATGATAATGAATGAAACAATAAAAGGCAAAGCTATTAAATTATTTCGATTAATCCACTCAGATAACATGAAAAATAGATAAGAAATGAATTTTGAAAACTGAAAACGAGTAATTTGTACTTGAAGAAGTGATCAAAACTAACTTACTTTTAATAAAGTAATACGCCGATGGCTGATCTGATAACGATGTACAATTTTGATCAGTATTAGGCCACTCTATCACTTCCAGTATTTTCATCGTTAATTCATTGAATTTCATATCCAATTTCGCATTCAGTCTCCAAGAAGCTATAATGATTCTTTTAAATCTTTTCCTTCATCATAAAATTTACAACACTAAAAATATGAAGTAAGCATCAGAAGTATTGATTGTTGGGAAGAAAATTGTCATGAATAAAAGATCAAAGAACGATCAAAGGAGAAAAACGTAGGAGGTATTTGAGAGAGTATGAAGAATAACGATTATCGGATAGATGTGGGATAAGGTTAGATATCATATCATAATATATATATATATATATCGTTCGTTGCATAATGTTACTTTCTACATTTCATATAGTAATGTGGGATAAAGAGAGTGCTAGTATCTTCTAGCTTAGCCGTTACATCATTTGTTCAGTAATGATTGAAAGTGAGCAGTGAAAATTTGGAAACAAAAGAAATAGCAAAAAGATTGATAAGAAGTGGAAAATTGCCGATTGAAGAATGAATAACAATAGTTTGTTTACTGAGAGTTACGAAAAGGCAAAAAAGTTTTGGTAAAGCGGAAAGATGAAATAAATTTAATATTATAAAAATTATAAAATGAAATATTAAAATTACCTTAATAATGTATTGTTGTAAAATGTAAAATCTTTTCTTCAATTTTATATATTCTTAATTGCCCTTAATTTTTATTCAATTAAATAATAAAGGTAATTGTTGCAAAAAAATAAAATAAAAATGAAATTTGTTAAGATTAAAATATATCCGTTGCTTATTGTTTACATCTAAATAAACAGGTAATAGAGGTAGTAAGCGGAACACCTTCTTCAGCTCTCACATCTCTTCTCATATCAATAAACTATAAGAATTTGAGTATATCGATTCTTCTCTCGTTGTTCAAACCATTTTTCAGACTTCGTAGTAAGCTTACCCATCATCGATCATTAATGAAAGCTCTTCTTATATATATATGTTTGTGCATATGTATGTGTGTGTGTGTGTGTGTGTGTGTGTGTGTGTGATATATGTCTTTATACATATGTGTGTATATAATGTCTGTGCATGTATCTTTAATATATATTTGTGATGTGAGCGCATATATGCGTGCTTGTGAATGTATGCGATTATGTCCGCTTACATATGTAAGTGCATGTCTCTTTACAAGATGTAAAGATGCAAGTGTAAAGATGCAAGTGCATGTCTTTTTTTACAAAATATAAAGATGCAAGTGCATGTCTTTTTATAAGATGTAAAGAGACAAATGCATGTCTTCTTACGTATCTACATATTTTTTTAACTGATAAGAAGAATGATGTGTGATGATGAACGTTTGCTATGAAAGGATTGAAGGGGGAACGGATCAGATGAATCATTTCATACATATTATTTCTACTCTCTCCCTTCATTCCTTCCTTTCTCTCTCTCTCCCTCTCTCTTTCTCTCTCTCTCATTATTCATTCTACCTATCAACATTTTAAACTTTGTTTGTTCGTATTTTAAGCCTTAGTGAAATTTATTTAAACGATTTGATAAGATATGAATGCAACAAATTAAACGAGCATTATGCTTAATTTCAAATACTCAAACTTTTCGATAGTTTTAATTATCAGTTATTGTTTACAATTTGAAAAGAGATTTTACTCATAGATGTTTGAAGAAACAATTAATGATACTAGCAAATTATTTGAAAAACATTGGTTGGCTATTTCGAATTACAATTTAAAATGAAAAATGAATGTTATCAATTTTTGCAGTGGATTAGATTGACGGAAATTACTAATGACACATTGATAAATGAAGCGAATGTAAACCGGAATAAAGTGAACTGAAGCCGAATTGAAAATCAGTCCCGAACGCAAATCATTATTACTATGCAATGATTTATATTCAAGAAAGCAACGAACGAAAAAGATTCTTTTAAAAATTGCTAATACAATCCAAATCAATTGATTGATTGCGATTTGATAAAAATTATAATCAAATTAATTAGTTTGATTATAATACGCTTTATCTTAATTCCAACAACAAAATCCTCACTTCTTATATATCACCAAATGTTTATAGCATTCTTGTAAAGAATGCATGATAATAAGTTATCAGTAAAATGGGAATTAATTTTTACAGTTTAACAAAACATGAAAGTTTGAGTTAAAAAAATAAAATTAAAAATGATACATTTCGGCAGATAACATTGATAAATAAAATTCAATAGAGAGTAGACAGATAGCTTCCATTTAGTTTTTTGTATTTGTACACTGATAAAATCTATTTGATACATTGATAAAATTCATTGATAAGAAAAAATTTTTGGAAACAATAATTTCAAACAATTCTAATACTTCATATTTTGTTTTTGAATAATCTTCATATTTCATAATATATACAAATTAGTTTACATACTATCAAACATTTCTTATATTTTGGAATTTCAAATTAGAATTCATATTAAATATTCCATATTAATTATTCCATACTTAATGATATGAATATTCCATATTAATTATTCCATACTTAATGATATGAATATTCCATATTAATTATTCCATACTTAATGATATGAATTCTAATTTGAAATTCCAAAATATACGAAATGTTTGATAGTATGTAAACTAATTTGTAAATAATATATTTCGATTTTATTGATGGAAATGTGAAGATAATTAAGAAAAGTATGAAATTTAATAGTATATATTCTTAACATTTCGAATTTACAAAGAAAATGAATTAACCTTTTAGCCGACAATTTAATTAAATTTTAATAAAGGAATTTTTTTAAATAATACAATTAATGAAATTAGCATTAGTATTGTTTCTTTCTATTTGCCAATGAATTTTAGATTATAAACAAATTTAAAGCTATTAAAATGATTGTATAATTTCGACGAACTAATCCAATTTAATTTGCATATTAAAATATATTATAGAAAATAGAATAAATTAAATGACATTAATGCTAACCAACCATAAAGATCATTTATAAATATACAATTATCATTGTAGCTAATATTTTATATTGTTTCATTTTAGTAATTATCATTAATAAGTCAAAGAAAAAACAACGAAAGCTAAAATATTATTTACTTACAAATAGAACTTTTTAAAGTCTTAAAAATTCTCCATTGCTAATTATCAAATTAGAAATTTTACAACTATCATTAAAAAATTAAAAGAAAATTTTTTTTGAAGAAAACCTGAAATTCACTAAATTACTTTTCTTTTTGTTTTAAAATTAAAATTTTTATCAATCATCTAAATTATGCTAAATATGATAAGCATTGATAAAAAGATAAAGCAATTGTTATTTTGCTTATTTTGTGATCGAAAGCGATTTTGCTTATTTGGTGTGGAAAGGATATAATTGAAATATTTTAGTTGCAAAATGTTAAATAGTTTAATTCAGGATCATCGATAGTATAATATGAAAGCTTTTAATTTTTAAATAGGATGAATTTGATGAACGAAAGAAAAAGCATTCTTTTGAAATGGATACGATATTATTGTTATTATCGTTATGAAAGTTGATTAATTATGAACTCATTTAGTTAATTACTAAAACAATAATTTTTTCATCAATAAGGGACACAAATGAAGTAATTATTTTAATTCAGGCTTTCATTTATAAATTTATGCTTCAAATAATTAACATTCTTTCATTAATACTTATCCTAAAAACCTGTTAAAATAAATGCATTAGAATTGTGTATGAGTCATTTGATCATAGTGTATGAGTCATTTGATCTTCTTTGCCTCAATAGCTCTTACGATCATCATAGAGCGTTCTTTGTCTTCATGGCTTTTACTTTGTATGATTACATGTAAGGATTATGTATGATCGTTGGGTTATCATCATCGATTTATCTATGTATGTTGAAACGATCCTTTCTGAGCTATCAGTTTTTTCTATTAAATGATCTACCTAATTAGCATCACTTTCGCCTATACTATAACTTTGTGTCCATTTTACTGTGAATAGTATTCGTTAGATAGTGCCCAACTCGAAAACAATATATAGCTGCTTAATTAATGACAGGATCAGTTTTTTTTCCTACTCAAAATTTGTCGAGATCACTGATTCAAGGCGTAATCCGAACTGTTCTCACGTATCTTACAGTAAGGATAAAACGACGAGATCCTCACGTATTTTACGGTAAAGGATAATAAGACCACGGGACTATATTGCTGACAATTGTATTATAAAATCAAAGAATAAAACCTCTCCAAATTAATTAAATCTTCAATTGCAGTTCGATTGTGCCAAATTTAAATCTCTCGTGCAAAAAATTTACAGTATTCATTCCAATGTTGGATGTGTTCAGCTGGCAGAAGAGGCGTAAATTACTTCATAGTTAAATTTGATAATGATTTTGTTCATCTTGATACGGTAATTATTTTGTTTATTTAAATTACTATGATTATTTTATTTATTTAAACGAAAAATTTTTGATATCGCAAATTATAATTTCTTCAAGCAAACTTTTTCGAACTTATAACGGATAGAGGATATTCAAAAATAATTAGTGACAGATGGAAGTCATTCCAAGAGAAGTCAATTATCAAAACAAAATTTTTTTTCAGAGAATGTTATTGCAAAAATAATTAATGGATATCACTTTGCTGTATAGTTAGTTGCATTGCAATCTAACGCGAACTGCATGCATATAAGATACGATAATGAATAATATATTAGTTGCTAATACTTGTCCAATTGATTGTTTTATACTTTTGAATAATTAATAAGTTTGGAAAGATTCCATTTGGGATATTAATTATTCAAACATTTCAAATAACAATTTTTAATAATTAAAAAATTCGTAATAAACTGATATGAAATATCGAGAAGGAATCTACAGTACAACAGTATCGCGATCTTTTAATCCGATGAACATTTTAATTCTATTCTTCTCATAAATTCTTCTGCTAAATTTTCACTGAGCGGAAAGAACCAGCTTAACTATGAAAATATATGCCTAAAGTTAGTATCATTACTATAACTATGACATCCATTTCATAATGAAACAAATTTGACCTCAATCCGGTCCTATGAAAACATATGCCTAAACTTAATATCATTACTATAACTATAACATCTATTTCAAAATGAAACAAAATTGATCTCAGTCCTGTTATAATAGCGTATTTTGACTGATATGAAATATCGAGAAGGAATCTACAGTACAACAGTATCGCGATCTTTTAATCCGATAAACATTTTATTTCCAATGGAAATAAAATGTTCCTTTTTTTCTCTTTTTCTCTCTCTCTCTTTCTCTTTCACATTTAAATATTTTATTTCTACAAAAAAATTGCAAAATCATAAATTTCATTAATCCATTAGTCCCTTTGATATTTGCTCTCTTCAGAATATATTATTAGAATCCATTCGTTGCATATTATTTGTCAAAACAAAAATAAATTCAAATTTTCTTTTTTGTTCAATTTTCTTATTTATTAAGAGAATAGATTTAAATTTCAAAATGACGTTAAATTAAAAAAAGACTAATTTTATAGTATATCGAAAGATTGAAATTTAAGGGAACCCATCACTAATACAGATAGGCAGCTTACTAATTTGGTACTAAAAATCTTTTACAATTAATAGCATATTTTAAATTTCTGCTAAACTTCATTATATCACATCAAAACATTCAATGTGAGAGATATTGCAATCAACGGAAAAATAGCAATAGAAAGAGAGAGATGAAAATGAAAAGTATAAATGAAAGATATAATTTGGGTTACATTCCAAAAATTGCTGCTGAAAATTTGGGTAAATAACAAATGCGGAAAAAAATTTTTAAATCGATTGAAAAAAATGCATTGAAATTTGGAGGCAATTTTTTCAGTCTAATATAAGCCTAAAATTGGGAAGAAATAAAGTGCATGAAAATGATACAATAACGATAGATATTTGATGAGCTTCCCATAACAAAATGCTACGGGACGGAAGAATGTATCGAATTTCTGATTGAGAAATGAGTTGACAGCTCCGATTAAGTTCTAAAAACAATTAGTGTTTAGCAACACCCTCTTATTCAGTACTTATTTTTTCATATCGTGAAGATCCAGCTTGTGAAAAATTTTAATGTCAGAAAACAACTCTGCAAAAATGTCAATTTTCAGAGATGAAGAATTTGTAGTTAACATAGAAAAGTTTAATATATATAAACTTGAAGACGCTTCAATGTTTTCATTTCAAAAATACTCCCGAAGAGAAATTGGTTCTGCTTCTCATTTCACGAAAGGTAAAAAAAAGGATGTTCATAAAATTTGAGTTTTTGCATTTCTCTTTGGTATATGTTGGATAGCTAACCGGATATTACCGCATATTTCTGGAAAACGAACGGGACAAAGGGCAACCTTATAAATCCGATGAACTTTATTTGAAGCAAATTAAACTTTTGAACAAATCTATTGCAACCCCGCTTCTTTATACATTTCCTAATTCCATCCACCCAATCTTAGCTGCTCCTCTTCCTTTAAGTGACTTCTTTTACAATTTTAAGTCCTTAAACACTGTCAGTCTAATCGGTACAAATAAGTGCCTTTTCTCCACGAGACTACCTGAAATAAAAATCGGGTCTGATTTTTTCTCCAAAGAAACCAAAAAGAATCTATTCTTTCTATTCCACCAGCGATATTGATTAGCCCAACAAAAATGAAGTCTATTATGATAAGCCAGAATTCGTTAATTTCTTGTCACGCGTTGCAGATATATTCTGAACTAATATGACGAGATTACCTAATCTTGTATGAAATAAAAATGCAATTTCTAGATTGAACCACTGTTTCTTATGATATAAGCGAAATTCAATTCGTTGAAATGTAAAAATATCTCATAACTCTTAAGAATTCAATACCCTTTTCCATTTTACCCATACCATTTTAAACAAATTCCTTTCTATTAATAACATCAATAAAATGACGTGAAGTCATCGTATGAGCAATAAAATAAAATGTAAACTACGATTGGACATTGAAAACAATTTTTTATGATAGCCAACATACACAATTATTGCAATGAAACAATCAAAAATTTTCCATTTACGAGCGTGGTCTCTCCTTTTTTCCTTTGAATAATGCAATCAATGATGTATTTGCCACTTTAACAATCTTAAAACGCACACCAGGTATATCACCCACAGCGTGTCCTTTTCGACCGAAGCCAGCAACAAGAACTTCGTCATTTTCCTGCAAAGCAGACAAAACCGAACCTCTTTTCATTGTCTTGCCTTGCTGTTGACTACAGGGTCAAGCAGACATTTACATTACAATGAAAGAAACTTAGAATCATGCTGGGCATTAAAGAAAGTGATATCTTTTGTTGGTGCTGTTAAAACAAGCGAAAGTTCAAAAAGCTAGGAATAGCTTATCTTCCAAAAATAGATTGAACATCAGATGAAGTTACCTCAATGAAGTTCAAGCAACCATCATTTGGTACAAACGCTGTGATCTTTTTTCCATTCTTAATTAGTTGCACACGAACACATTTGCGAATAGCAGAGTTTGGTTGTTTCGCCTCAACTCCTCTAAAATAGAACAGAAATTGAAATAAACTCTTATGATGAATTAGTAAAAACTTCTAAGAATAAACAAACAATGGGCTATTCATACGATTGATCGTCTCCAGAATAAGAAAAGTGAGATAATATACAGAGAGAAGCAAAGTATTTATATATCGGATATATTGGAATTTCAGATAGAGTAAATCTAAATTCATACTAAATTACATCAACAGGTAAAGTAAACAAATGTGACCCAAGATGCTAACTATTCAAGAAGAGAATTGCTTACACTTTTTCCAAGACGATGCCTTTCGCGTGCGATGCTGCTCCAAATGGATTTGCCTTCCATCGTGTCCCCAAATGTGCCTTCTTGTAACCTTTATCATTCCAACGCTGAGCCTGTCTATGGGTTTTCAACTTACGTGCTGTACGTATACCCTTCGGTTTCCCCATAATTTTATTCTACTGACTACAAAATGATCCCAAAATGAAATTTGCATGAAATATATAAAAGGATAAGAATTTAGCGAGGGAATGAAAAATACATATATAATGAGTTCAATGAGTACATTCAAAAAGCGTTGAAGTTATGGATGAATGGAAAGAAATCGATATATATAGCGGATAATTTACTTTCTTAATGATTGTGTACCTCATTACATACCTATTACATACTTAACTAGTTTAGCTATTCTATGGATGTGCATCATTCCAAATTGATAATAGATGACAACGTCCAATACTTATGTCCATTCATTTTATATCCTTCTGTCACCATGACAAATAAAATAACAGCATGGATATATAAAATTTAGGACATGTAAAAGTATGTACTATTTAATCAACCTCAAATTGGTTAGACTAAGACAAAAATCAAAAATTGATTCCCTAAATCATAAAAACACATATGGACAAAGTCATAACGCACGCATACCTAATAGTAAACTCAAACAACACGAAAATAACAGTAAAGGAAGTACAACAATGTTTGCCTACTACATAACAGTGGACCAATAAGCGACCATCTGTGAAATGATGATGCATCCATTGAAAAGTCCGTTTTAATCCATAACGTAAACAAATAGCCAACTGGTAATATGTTACGTATGAGAGAAAATATTTTGACTGTAATTAGGAAACAAAAGAAAAATGGAGAAATAACAAGTCACAGTAACTCTGACAATATCTCTTAAAATCCATAACAGTGCTATCATTGTAGCACAATTTCTGTGAAAATCAATATTGTTCCAAACTGATGTCTTAATATGCAAAATTAATATCTCAAAGAGATTTTCTACAATTTATACCTATAAATATATTGGAGATAAGGGACGAATGCGATTTTATAAAATAAAAAAAACAAAAAAAATGAGATAATATTTTCATCATTAACTTTACCTCCAATTTCTCAAAAAGACTGCGAATAGATGTAACATGCTAAAATTTGCATAATATATTAATAGCATTGAAGAGAAGACATTTCGTTTACTTATGGATTCTGTGACTCTACTTTAATTTGACTTTTTAAGCATTCACTTGAATGGTTGTAGTGCGGCACAACCTGTGATACTACTAGTACATCAACCAAATTATGCTTCTGAAATCCTATGCAGTACTTAAAAACGAATCGATTTGGTTTTATCAGGACACATGCATGTCGGACAGTTTTATATCATATGATTTCTTTTATACCTGAATAATGACTTCCTATATGGGCATTATAAAGTAAGACAAAATTCTTTATCTTTACATTATCTTACAATTTAATATTTCTTAATTCAAACATCAAAGTTTATTTAGTTAAATTCATTTTATAAAAAAATACAAAAAGAATTCAACAACTAAATTTTATATTTTATATAGAAATAAGAAGTAAAATTTTTTGACTTTTTTTTTTAATTAAAAAAATTTATTTAAAAATAAATGAGCGAATAGCAAACGATTTGAGAAGAAGCACTTGAAGGATATTAGCTGAAATCTTCAATATCTGTGTTGCTTGTTAGCATGATATCGAATTTGAAGGATTGCAATATCTTACAACGATATTGCTGACTTAGCACAAAAAGATTTCGAAAAGGATTGTTCACTTTGATTGAAATTAAAATCATTTTGCAGCTTTATTTCCCATCTTATGATGTTTTATTTAATTTTAATCCTCTTTCATCATAATAATTCAATTCGGATATTTCACTTCAAATTTTTCTATATTCTAATTAAGCCATGATTTTTGATATTTCAGAAGAAAAGAATTATATATATATATAAAATAATACCAGTGCTGTTTTCCTTAAATATATTGTATACCCTTAAATAAATATATATATATATATATATATATCCTTAAATATATATTTAAGGAAAACTGCTCGGGTATCATTTTCTTCAGAAAGTAAAATTATAAAAAAATTTTCAATCAACGATTTTTAAATGATTTCAAATTTCATATTTATGTTATACTAAATTTATATTATTTATGTTATGTAATGTTATTTATGTTATATTAATATTATAATTTATATTATATTTATGTTGTTTTAAATTTATGTTAATTTATGTAATACTATTGGTGTTATTTTTGATAATTTCATTTGCTATTTGATTATAAAACTATTCCAATTTTAAATGTGAAATGGATTTTTTTTAAATCATTAAAATGTTTTTTTCTTTTCTTTTTTTTAAATCATTAAATTTGTTGTAAATTAAATTTCAAAAAAAAAAATAAATTTCAGGCTAAGTTGTCGTTAATGTTAAATTATTAATATGCACTTATTCATTACAGAATATCAAATTAAGTTTTTAATTGTTATTTAACAATTAAAATTTCATAACTAGCGTGACAGACAGAAATAGCATGTTGAAAGTTTCCATTAAAATTTTAGGTCATTTCTGTTTTAAACTGAAATTTTTATTATTACCATTTTTAATTTGATAATACATTTAAATATAATTTTTATTATATTTTTACTTTTGTTTTTATTTAATTTTAATTAGCATAATTTTTCTTAATTGATTAATTTTTGTTAATAACAAAAATTAAGCAAAATTTTTGAAAGTAAAAAAAAATGCTTTATTGAAATGAAAAGACGTAGAAGAAGAAGGAATAATATAAACGTATATCGATTAGGGTAATTTAAAATGAATTGTTTGAACGATTAAGCTTTAAAATAAGCATTTATGCAATTTTAATAGTTCTTAACATTAGCACTTAACATTCGGTGTCGTAGTGATTTCCATTTGTGTGAGTAAATATGTCGCATTGTGCTTTTATTTTTCAAATATACCAATTGAGAACAATTGGTAGTCCGGAATTGGACAATTGCGCTAATCGATTTGGTTCAATTCTATTTTGGAGTAGAATTAGTTAAGCTAAAAATGTATGCATATAATTCTTCAGAAGAATTATAACCAAATGAAATCTTCTGAATCCATTTTGGTTGGTATCGTTGTTTTTTGTGGAAAGGCAAACTAATTTCTTCTAAGCATTTTTCCTTTTAAGGAAAATAACAATAGCTTTGTTTTATAATCAATTGATAGTTAAGAGTAGTGAAAAAGTATTTATTAAAATTTTAATATTTAGAATATCCCAGTAATCAGTGATAAGTATTATCAAATGATAATAATTAAATGATTATTTTTTGTTTTTACTTGTTTACTTATTGATATTATCATTTTGTTACACATAAAAGATAGTGAAGGAAACAGTAGTTTTGTTTTTATAATCAATTGACAGTTAAGAGTGGTGAAAAAGTATTTAAATTAAAATTTTAGCATCCAAAAAAAATCCCAATGATTAGTGATAAGTTTATTTAAAAAAATCCCAGTAATCAGTGATAAGTATCAAATGATGTTAATTAAATGATTAACTATGTTTTAGTTTCACTTGTTTACTTATTGATATTATCATTTTGTTACACATAAAAGATAGTGAAGGAATGAGTGAGTGACAGAGAAGGTATAGATAACACAAATAAACAAATTACAATAAATAATTTGAAAATAAGAATTTAATAGTTATTGACAAAATGTATGAATAATACATCTTCAGACATTTATAGCTTCTCAAATAGAAATTCATTTACTATTAACAAATTCAACTTTTTTTTTGCCATTTCATCTCAAACTGTCAGGAATTAATTTCAAATCATTTTCAGGTGTTTTTGTTTTCTTTACTTGCTTACTTATTAATGAAATAAAATAAGTTTAAAAAGAAATTTTCCCAACTATAGCTTTTTATTTTAGAATTTGCTTTAAAAATTTATAGTAATTTTCTCTAATTAATTAATTATTTTTTCATTAATTTTAGTATAATCTTTGTTTTTAATTACATACCTGTGCTAATTAATATTTATTTCATGTAAAATTAACTTTATAAAATGTTTTTAACAAAAAAGTGTTAGAATGGAAAGAATGAAAGGATGAAGAGATGAATTATTGAAAAAAAAGATTTCCAAATGAGTTTATCTTTTAGTTATGTACAGCAATTATAATACCTTTATTGATCATAACTTACCTTTAAATTTACTTATAATCTAAAAGTTAGAATTAATAAGAATAATGAATAACATGTTAGATTGAATAATCTTATACAATAATAGATCATAACTTATTTATAGGTCATAACCTACTTTTAGATTTTGTTTATAATCATGGCTGGAATTAAATGAATAATCTCATACAGCAATAGATCATAACCAACTTTTAGATTTACTTATAATTATAGTTAGAATTAAATGAATAATCTTATACAGTAATAGATCATAACTTATTTATAGGTCATAACCTACTTTTAGATTTACTTATAATCATAGCTAGAATTAAATTTACTTATAATCATAGTTGAAATTAAATTTACTTATATTTGCTTATAGTCGTAGATAGAATTAAATTTACTTATATTTACTTATAATCATAATTAGAATAACAAATAATATATTAGATAGAATAATCTTACAATCATTTTGTAAACAAATTCTGATAATATAATATTTTATAATTTATATATTTATAATATTCGATTTCTCTTTCTCTTTCCTTTTTTCATTAACTAATGTGTCGTATGAAATGTCATCCAATAGGAATAGTGTCATTTAATGCATCATTAAAAATTTTAAAATAACTGCATATTTATGCTATAAATTAAAGCTTTGTAAAAATCAATATGAAATGATAATGTTTTATTTAAAGTTTTCTACACACAAATAGAAATAAATATATTTTGCATTATGAATATCAAGCAGGTGATCTTTTCTCTTTTTCTTATTATCTTATTTATTGTAAAACTTTTAATGGAATGAATGTTATCAGTTGTTATATCATATGATTAAATTATTGGCTAAGTAATCGGTATCTCTTTCATTTCTTCCTTCCTTCTCTACCAAAATATAATTTTAGGGAAATTATTTCATAAGTAATTGTGATAATTACTTGATAATATGGAAATATATCTCTTTGCAATTTTGAATATTATATGTAATATTACATGAATTCAATTATTATACATAATATTATACGAATTCGAATATTATATGTGTAATCGAATATTAAATGTAATTCATATGAAGTCGAATGTTATATGTAATATTGTATGAATTCGAATATTATATGTAATATTATATGAATTCCAATACTATATGCAATATTATATGAATTCCAATATTATATGCAATATTATGTGAATTCGAATATTATAAGTAATATTATATGAATTCGAATATTATAGTAATATTATATGAATTCGAATATTGCAAGAAATATTATATGAATCCAAATATAATATGTAATATTATATGAATTCGAATGTTAAATATAATTTACATGAATTCCAATACTATATGAATTTGAATATTACAAGAAATATAAATTCGAATATTACAAGTAATATTATATGAATTCGAATATTATATGAATTCGAATATTGTAAGAAATATGAATTCAAATATAATATGTAATATTATATGAATTCGAATGTTAAATATATTTCATATGAATGCCAATATTATATGAATTTGAATATTATATGTAATATAATATAAATTCGAATATTATATTCTGAATTCAAGTATTATATATGTAATCTCGCACATTCTTAATCAATTCTATTAATACTATCTTTGTTTTTATTTCTATCAAAAAAGAATAAATATGTAAATTATATTATATACATGCTTATAAATATTATATCTGACAAATTCACTTTCATCAAAAAAGGTATTAATGGATGATTACTGTAAAATGAATGATTACTGTAAAATTTAACATTAAATGATAAAAAATATGACTGACTGAATAAATGAGTTGAAAGAGATTTACTTTATTTCTTATTTAATTCTTACAAAGAGAAATTTAACACAAACCTGTCTATTATTAAAGTTCTTTTATTTTATTTTATTACAATACGTATTTGTTGCACTTTTTTTCAGCTTCATTGAATAGCAATTAAAATGAATGCTTTTCATCCGTTTCATTAACCGGTTGAATATTATAATTCCGGAATTTCAAATATCCCGGTTGTCAATCCATTTTGGAATACTTTTCTTTTGCTATAGAAATTTGAATTAGCATTATATTTGCATATTAATTGATTTTTAAAAACTTTACATAATTTAAAAACATTATAAAATAAATTTTGTAAACATAGAATGTTAAATACTGTTAAATCGATTTAAACTATTTTTAGACGAATTTACCTGTTAATTTAGCTAATAAATTTCAATTCAATAAATGGATTAAGTTAATAATTGGAATCATCGGTTTTGTTTGTGAATTTTTCAATTGATCAATTATAATTTTTCAATTGATCGATTCAACTTCCCATACATTACCTGTTCCAAAACATTAATTAATTAATTAATCAATTATGATATTTGTGAAAATTTTGATTTGTCGAATTTTGAGGTAATTTGATTTGAATATTATCAGAATTGTTTGATATCAGTCAACTATATTTTATGCTCCTGCTTAGAATTTAAATGTTACGAATTTCCATTCACCAATTCCTCCTCCTCCTAATATTATCTTTAAAGAAATAAGAAGAGAAAAGTTAAGAGGGAGAGAGAGAGAGAGAGAGAGAGAGAAGAGGTTGATGGACCAGAAAGTTCAAATTTAATGATATTCAAAAATTTTTCCTTTAAAAAAGTTTTTTTCAGTACTTAGAAATATAAGTAAGCTCTAAATAGGAACTATGACCCAAAGCTATGTGTTCCACAAATGAAGATAACTTTTTCTTCTTCCCTTTCTCTTGTTTATTTGAAAAGAGAGAGATAGAGAGAGGTGAAAAGAATGAGAGAGGAAGAGAATACTAATGAGACGGAAATTTTAAAACTATTTAAATGAACCGAATTAAAATTTGCTTCTAAAAATGTTTGATAATAATTGAAAGGCTTAGCTTACATGCAATACCAATATATCTATTAAATGGATGAATGCTTTGTTAATTTCAGTATCATTAAAATTTTTCACATTTCTTTCAACTAAATATTATAACAATTTTTTTCATTTCTTATTAATGAAAATCTTAATATTATAATTAAGTTTTCGGGGCATTCGATTATAAGCTATTAATTAGCTTAATTACAATTTTAATTCTGATAACTTTTAAAATAACCTTTTATTATTCTTAATTAAAGTTTAATTTTAATGATGCTAATTATTGATTAGTGTGATTGATTGAGGAAAAATTTTAAGATTTTCTGGGAAAAATAAGTAATCAAATATAATGAACAGATTATCATATCATATCATTGGATCATTTAATTACTGAACATCTAATCGATCAAATAACAATATGACGTAAAAATTGGATAGGTTATGTAAAGATTAAACGTGAAAATTTACGCGTACGTGTACAATAAATTCGCTGAACATTGATTAATGAGCATTTGAATGCAAAATTAACATTTATGAGAAATTTGATATGATTAATTGAGCACAGATAATGACCAAAATTTAATTAATCTAATGGATGCAAATTTTTCATATAAATACAAATCGCAATATTTTAAAATGATTTCACTGATTATCATTTACGGAATATAAAATAAGAAATGGCAATAAAACGGAAAATATAATTATTCCGAATACGGAAAGTATTTGCTAAAATAAATCTTACGAATAATCTCATAAATATAATTGATAACGATAAAACTAATCGATCACTATTATCAGTTTACTTTGTTATTTATTTAAATGAAGTAAGATGAAAATTTTTATTATCCATAATAGTCTATGGTTTAAGATTGATAAGTAAGATTAATTTCAATCCTCTAATACTTCTTGTCATTTTTATTAAGCTAAGATTATTTTACGAAATAATTTTTGAGCCGAAATGTTTTATTACTTTGCTTTACTTCAGATTATACAATGATTTAAGTATTTTTAGCAAAAGAAGAATAGCTTTTTTTTAAACTTAAATTTAAATTTGTCCACAAAAGAAGGGTTTGATTTCTTTTTCAAAATAATATCAAAAGCAAGTAAAGTTAAGATTTGTAAGGCATAAGATTAAGTATGTATTTAATATTTGTATATCATAAATTTTTGGAACTTGATATAATTTGATTACCAAGTCCGTCGGACGGACAAAATTGACACGGAGGCATCTTTTCATGGTTTGGATGAGTACATGAAATGGACAGAAGATTGGTTTCGGATTGAAGAATATCGTACACAGTCATGGGTTAAGAGGCGAA